>QKQZ01013570.1:0-16190 GCA_003595255.1 Solenopsis fugax
GGGACAAGGGAAAAAAAGGTGCGCCTATGGAAGGGTAAAAAAAGGAGGAGGAAACGTCGAGATGCAGACGGATGGCGTGCTACGATCGAGTCTTGTTTCTCGGCTACGAAAGCTACCAGAGGAGAGCTACCAGGAGCCCTTCAGCCCGGCAGGGCGTAGCCCGCACGCTCGATCATTACCGACATTGTCCACTAATGGATATTTATGAATGCACCAATCAACGCCACTACTACCGGGCTTCAATGCAATCAGAATCGATTATATAGATTTCGCCCGCGGTCGCAACCTTCGGTCGTCCTTGCAAAACTCCTGACGCAACGCGTCAATGAGCCATTGCACCTGATGATCTTTCGCATCGGTAGACTCTTGAACGCTCTGTCCTGAGAATGTAGACTATCTCTCTACCGCGCGCTGCGCAGACCCACGCACCATCACTACCACCTTTGGCGATCCTCGAGATGCGTTCGTTACGCGTATTTCGACGTATCTCAAATATATTGCGTTGCTAGTTACGCGTTCTTTGAGACGATCGGCACTAGTGGCGTAAAAAAGTGCGAATCGTATTCTCCATTTTCGAGAACGCTACACACTAGTTTCGTGACATTAGTGTTAGCGAAAAAATTATTTCCGACGTCAATGCGGATAGTACCACTTTGTTCATCAAAAATTGAATCTTGTACGAGCCACTAGAAGCGGTCTCGTGTAGCCGGGGACACTTCCGAGAGCACCTTTTGATCTCACCGCCCGCGGATCGCTTTTGTTTCCACCCTCTTCCGCGACTCGGAGAAACAAAGACCGATCGGCTCGGACTAATGAGGCCCCGCTAGCCCCGGGGCACCGTGTGCGTGTCGTGACGTAATCGCAACATTTTTAAAAAGTCACGAATGCGTTTAGCCTGCGTCTCTGAATGCTGTTACGGGGCATAACGCGCCGTGGCCGCGCCGCGCATAATATCGCAGGAGGCCGCGCGCGCATTGTATGTTTACGAGCCGGAGGAGTCCGGGGAGGGGAATCGCGGGGCTGGCTGTGTGTTGCGAGGTGTCGGCCAACACGTGTCCGTATCGACAAGGATGTATCGACGGCAGCTCACCGCCTTCGGCTATATATCCGCGTGTGGTCGCCGACATGGACTCGAGGTGAGGACCGTGCGGCGAATTAACCGTATCCCTTCTCTCGTACGGCGAGCTGCCTTCGGGAGAGGTCTTGCGAGAATATTGGGACTTTACGCGTTTCCATCCCGCGACGATCGTGCTGCGATGACGTTATCGCCGGAGGCTGCGCGCGATGTATAGATAATAGAAGATCGGTGCGGCGATATATAAAATCGTGGAATTATTGAATATGGATAGAATGCGCAGGTTCATGTATATACATAAATTGGGAGATTTAATTTCTTCCGCACGTTGAAAGGTCCAGTATAATTAATACGTTTCATGTCCGTTAAAATATTTATAGTTGCGAAAAAAGAGGAAAAAAGGATTTAAGAAATAGTTTTTTCACGGATGTAACATTTAAAAATATAGTAAACATTTAGAATTTTTATAAAATAATGTTAAATGCTACAAAAATGCATTGTTGAAATATTTAAAAAATATAAAAATTAATATAAATTTATTGACTCCGAAATTAAAACAATTCAAGGTAATTTGTCAATGCGAGCCTACGCAGTTATTCATGTGAGTATAATAAATCAATAACTTATATAACTTGAATATTTTCAATTCGATGGTAAGATGTCAAGTTTTTATAATAGTATCCAGATGTTTCGATGCATGATGTGGATCCTCCTCAGTGAAAAAATAAAACGGTGCTAATTCTATGCCCATAAGCTCTCCAAATTACTTATTTACGTCCAATAATTGTAGTTCAAGATTCAAGAAGATTTGTGTCCAAAATTTAATTGCATCTGTTAACAATACCGTTAGAATTTTTTTAAGTCAAGAATTGAATTTTGAATAGACCGACGTTAATTAATACATGAAAAGCATTTACCTTGAATGCAGGGAAGAGAGATTGAGCTTAGAGCCTGTATGTGTGATATGAGTTTACAATACTAATAATGTGCCGGGGAGAAATTATATATATATATATATATATATATATATCTGTAGATCCTCTTTCTAAAGATTTAAAGTCACCGTATGAGATCGAGATACATTGGATCGAGAAGCTCCGTATCATTTTGTAAATTAAGACCTTTCTTTTGTGTTTTTATATATATCATTTCAAATATAAGCTTTTTGTTCAGATGTAATTCTTCATCCAAGATCTCGACCCCATTTCAGTCAAATTCATGGGAGAATTCTATACGATGCTCTGTAATGACTGAAGTTTGTGTCGTGGCTCTCCTAATGTGATTTCTGTGTTCATCTATTCTATTTTTTAATAATCTACGTGTTTGCCCCACATATGATGCCTCACAATCCAAACAGTTAATTTTGTATTAGGTAAAGGATCTTTATGTACCTTGATGAACCTATTTAATTTGTTGACGCCGAAGAAAGCTAATTTAAAGGTCGGGATATTTCTGAAAAATTGTATAAATTTCCCCGCTATGTTGGAAATGAACGGGATCGTAAAATAGTTTATTTTCTGTTTAACGGTTCAATAGACTCATCATGAGTATTCAATTGTTGAAATTTGCTATGTAACCTTTTCTTAATTGCGGAGAATATCAACTTCAACGGGTATCCGTCATCCAGTAGAATATTGATGATAAATTTAAAATTTTTCTCATGAAATTTTGGGTGCGACAAAAGTAGAACCTTGTCAATCAGACCCATAATTGTTCCTTTTTTGTGCATCAGCTTATGGGCATAGAATTTGCACCGTTTTGTTTTTTCACTGAGGAGAATCCACATCATGGATCGAAATGTCTGAACACTATTGTAAAAACTTGACATCTTACCATCGATTTGTAAATATTCAAGTTATATAAGTTATTAATTTATTATACTCGCACGAATAACTGCGTAGGCTCGCATTGGCAAATTACTTTGAATTGAAATATTTAGTTCATGAAATTAAAGCGTTTTTTATAAAAATCAAATAAATCTAAAAGATTACTTTTTCAGAAAACAAAAAACTTTTTATCTTCAAACTGTATAAATTAAACATTAATGTATTAAATATTATTATGCATTAATTTATCATAGTTATCAAATTTTTCTCCGAACATATAATAAATATAAAAACGAAATTGTGGGCTTTGATTAATATTTTAGCCCATAAGACAGAAATAAAAAATCCGTGAACGTGTTTAATTCATACAGAATTTTATAGCACTAATAATGATGACAAGTGAAGAAGAAAATATTATTTAAAATGTAAAGTATTAATTTTCTCACTTTTATAAAATTTTACAAATTGCTCTTAACAAGAACATCCTTCTATTTTTTTCTTTGTACAAATGTATGATTTTTTTCCGGATATTTAATACTCGTAGGTGTACGAACAAAGAGACTTTAGGATTAATATTTTGAGGAATCCTTAAAAAAAAATATAGAAAAACCTTTAGACTTGTTTCATTCTCGTTGAAAACTTTATATTTACTATTTATTTACATTTTTCTTTTTCTATTTGATTCTTGTCGAAATAAAATTGTTCACGAATTGACACTACTGACAGAGAATGATTTGGCATAAGATAAAAAAAACGGACTTGTTTGATTTTTGTAAGAAATTCTTCATATCGTGTAAAAATATAAGTAGACAAGATTTCATCAATATTGCAGAAATGCAATCTTGTTGAGCAATTTATCGAAAATTCTCACGATAATATTCGCTTGGTGCTACAGAGAATCTACACAAGATTTAGTTTTATAAGACGGATTATACTGATATACGTTAGGTGAAGGTTACAATGCCCGGCGAAGGCAGAGGGTGTCAAATTATGGGATGTACGCGTTACATACATATTCGAGCCGAAGTACGAATAACTTGGTCGCGTTGCCCGGTTAGCTACGGACTTTATAGCCATTTCATTTTATACGTTATTTCACTATGAAATGGTCGTTATACCATGGCACATGAGTGCATCCTATCTGCCGAACGATAAATGCGGTGGCAAACGCATTTTGCTGCATGCAGGATTATTCTAGGCGAATAAAGTCGTCTAGAAAAAACTTCATAGTGGTACTCACTTATTATATTTTCTTCATTCCCGTTCCAGTTAAATATCGAACTTCAAAACTTTTATGCAGTACGTAACATGTTGCAAAAATATGACGAATAATCGCTCTTATGTTCCGATATTTTGGTTATACGAGCTAAAAGTGATCGAAATTTAAAATCTGAAGGATTCTTAGATTTATTCTTTTTTTTCTTAATTAACAACAAAAAATTTTGGACGCAAATGCCCTAATTTTGGTCTTGAAATCAGCTACAAACAAGAAAAATTTATGGTTTTTGAAGAGAAAATGATTCTATTTTGCTACAGTGTATCCTTTGATCAAACTTATTTAACCAAATATTTCTTCTACATTTAAACTATACTTTTTCAAATTTTAAACTAATTCCTACCTTTTTTCTGTATATTTTAGTTATTTGAATCAACGCGCGATAACACGTTTTCCATAAAATCACAGATAAATTTATTGCAAATTAAAATCCTTATAACTTTTGATTGCTTTAGTGAATCAACCACGGATTTTTTAAATAAATCTCGGAACATATGTAAGAACAATCTGTGTAAAATTTTAATTAAATTCCTAATATTTTAAAAAGAGGTTAAACATCCTTATGGCGTTGTAGAGCTTCTATTATACCGTACAAAATCTAAAAGATTTATTCACGAATATGGATCTGAAAGGACATGATTTTTAAATGGTAGCTACGGTAGATCTCAATCCGTGATTTTGAAATTTTCGTAGAATCTTCGAAAGTTGGTCAATCGCAAACGCACATTTGCGATGGCATCGACGCGACGCGAGGATGGCTCAGTTCGCCAATGACGGCGTGGATCGGCGCGGATACCGAGGCAGTAGCATCATCAGAATGAAGAACGACTCGGAGGTGTCCACCTAAGGTTACTAATGATCCCGTGGGCACCGTAGAATACATATGGAGCGGCCAGTCTGAATTAAAATCGCTCGGGCTATAGCAACGGCTACCCTTCTCTTCTCCTATGATTAATGGAGAGTTCACACTCAGAATGCACACATAGGATAATTAAGGGGATATATTCCGGCCACCGAGTCTACGTATAGTTTGAAGGATGTAACGGGTGTAGAGTTCGTCAGCACGGCATGCCACTCATTGATTTCGCAGCGCGTTTAAGTCTATTTATATATGTTCCGAAGAAAACGGAAGCTCTCCGATGATTCATAAGCGGATCGTTGCGTATACGAGATCGATGCTACTGTGAAACTATTTGAAGTGGAGCTCGTCTTGTCCGTAACTCGGAAGAACATCCGGATATGAAAATATACTCGCACGTATGCGGAATAAAATTTTTTGCTGATAGAAACGTTAAAAGAGATTCAGCTTAAGTTTTCTATAATTTCAATAAATATAATTATTTAAATAAAGAGAGAAGTATTTTTTTATGAAAATGTCGAAAATTTATGTCATTGTCACAAGTTAAAGAGAAAAGAATTGCTCGCGAATTTGTCGTTCTGTTAGATTCTACGACATAACGTTCGCTTCGACATTTCAGTCAGTACTGCATCTCGAATACGGTCGAGAAATCAGTGAGAAGTCCGCCCAACTCGAAGGAGGACACCCGGTACAGAGCATCTGCGCGGCAAGCTTTAAGATCCGTCGCATCATGCTACGTGGAAAGGGTGTCCTAATCATTAATTCAGGGATTAGGCGTAAACAAACGATGATTTGATAACGTCCAGAGAAGCGGAGCCGCCTCTTACGGCTACCGGGCGCGGCTCGGCGGGGTCCAACGGAGAATCTCCACTTGATCCGTTCGCGCAGTACGTGCTGTGCTGAAGGAGGACGGGCGGGCGAGCTCTCGCGTAGGTACAGGTGGTATATCCGCTCGTTAATTATGTATACGACCTCGCGAGAATTACGATCAATTAATTCTCGCCGATGTCCATCCGCTCGGCGAGAAACGAACGGGTTGGTGCGCGCTTTTCCTCGCGATACATTTCAGCGTGCTTTAACGCGAAGGATGTAAATTGAGCCCGTCACTTCGCGTATAGCTCGATAAAAGATTGTCGCAAAACACGTTCGCCCATGAAGGTTGTACACGAAGTTCTGTTAATTTGCATACGATACCTTCTAAATAATCACTACAGTTAAACGATCACATCGTTTAACTGTAGTGATTATTTAGAAAATTGAAAATTTCGTACAAATTATAAATTCTTTAATTTTAATCTAAGGGATTTGTTCTTTTAAGTTATTAAAAATTTACTTTCTTACGTGGAAAGAACGATTTTTTGCTATAGTGATTAAAAACTTAGGATCAGATCTAAAAATAATTTTGTTAGACTATAAGAATAATTATGTAAAACAAATTGATTACTAGAATGTCACAACACTTTGCAGCTTTCGTCATTACGACTGAGCGTCCTATATAATTATTTTAATGATTCAACAAGATTATTTGAAAACTTGTATCTAGCTGAATTTTTAAATACTTCAACAAAACTAGTCATACAATTTTTACCAATGATTACTGCACTGAAAGAAAAGTGTTCGGTAATTGTGACAATAATTGTATGGTACAATAATTGCGGCTAAAAGCTCCATTTTTGTAGTTATTACTGCTATAATGTTAGTAATAATAACCGTATGTTTATTTACAGTTGTATCAATTATGAAAAAATTTTACTATAAATTAAGAGATAATTTCAAACATTAATATTCTAAAATATCAAGATATGAATGGATAAAAATTAAAGGAACATTTTTAAATAATAATCTATATTAAAAATTCACAATTATAGTGACTATTTTTTAATTTTTAACATTTACTTATTATTTACCTAGTAATAACTAATAACATTTTTCCTGCCTTAAACAATATAATACATATAAATAATAATAATATAATAAATATAAAATACTATAATAGAGGAAAAGGGAGTATTATGGCTATACTGTGGACATTATGGCTACCCCTATTATCTTCTCTATTATTAGGTGACGAATTCTAACAATTACTTACGGAATTATTCGTTTAGTAGCCCACCGTTTTTTAATGGCGATAATATGCCAATAAACAATAGCTGACAATTGTTATAAGATATTTTTATTTTTAAGAACTTCGAATCTTTTTCAAGGTACATTTTAACACTAAATTACACATATTTTCTTATTTTTTTATGTCACACGAATGTATGTACATTCGAGTGTTTTTTTATTATTTAACTATTTATTTGGTTGAACACATTTCGAGCTATGCAAAGTTAAATAATAATATGGGATTTCAAAATTTTTATATCAAAATATTACTTCGAGAAATTGATTGTTCTCTCTAGGGAACTGTGTTCAAAAACATTAGAGATATCATTTTGTTGTTTAACGTTAGATCAGGATAAAATAATATCTCTAATGTTTCTAAATGCAGGAAAATTCTAAATGATGAAAAATTAAAAATACATAATTTTGTTATAAAATACTGTGTTTTTTAAAATAAACCAATTTTTAAAATTTATTTTAGGGTTAGCCATATTAGCACCACTTTTCCGATTATGCAATGCGTTACATTTTTATAAATCACGTCTTAAGTAATAAATATTATTCATTACTTTGAATCTAGTATCTACTAAACAACACTTTGACGAATATAATTGTTCAAGTTTCAATATAAAATATTGATTATTTACAAAGCTATTGAATATAATATAAATGGGTGCTATATTATTCCTTTCTTCTCTATAATAATACTTTATAATAATAATATTGCATACTAATAATGTAATTAATATATAGTATAGTTGGCCATGAATGAGTTAAATTATGGTAATTGCAATCATTTTTTTCTTTCAGTATGTAATGAGTTAATAAATATGGTCTTTTCTCGACTGTACCGAGTCGGCTCGTTTGAATTCTAAGATCGAATACGTAACGACGGCGTCCCAATGAACATTAATTGCGAGGTGGGCCGAGCGCGGTAACGCGACGCGAATTTATAACCCGCCTAATCTGTGACAAATTGGTCGGTGGGGGCAGAGGGAGGAGGGGTTGGAGGGCGGAGGGCAAATAAAACTCGTCTATATCAACACACGCGGGATCGCTCGCACCCGCGAACAGAAAACCACTACCGGGCGGCATCGTTGCGCGCCGGCGGATCTCAGGATGTCGGAAACCGGCGACGTAGGGAGGGTTGGTTTTCAAGGGGGTAGAAAAAGGGGAGGGGAGGGGTGGTGGTACAAGCCACCGTAACCGAGAGGTAGATGGGGCGCTCCGGATGGCGATGGCCCGCTCGTTGGCTCGTGGTGGTGTGTACGGGAGCGAAAAGAGCGCCATTCTTTTGTAAGAAGCTCACATAAATTGCGACACCCAAGAGTTAAAAGCAGTCTTAAATTACGTGCCGTCGACTCCTTGATGAATTGAGTGCTCCCACCTCGCCCTCTGTCGTCCCACTCTCCCCCCGTCGCCCCTTCCAGCGGCTTTCTCGTCGTTGCCCCGCCACCGCCGCCACCACCGCTTGGTACCCTCGGCTACTCGGTCGGGTGATATTATACATTGTTTTTACGTTCCTCTTACGGTCAGGCATCCACGACCCCTACCCACCTGGTAACTAGAGCAACTGAGTATAACGAACGGCTGTTTTATACCCGATGGTGTTATCTGCGAAAGATGTTCTACGCTCCTGAATCCTTAGCAGGAAACTGGTCCACGGATCACTTTCGAAATTATTCTTCCTGCAACAAGTGATAAAACAAACTGATAAAACAAACAACAAAAAAAGGAAACGGTAGAAATAGAAAATTCAGACAGTCTCTCGAGTACTCTGTTCTCTCAGGCTTTGATCCGCAGCGAAACAGCAGCGGAGGCAGCCGACCATGACGATCGTAGACGCTTCAACATGTTATCGTTCGCGGATCTGAAGCCTCGCGGATCTGAAGAGCTCACGTTTTGAAAGGGGGAGCCTCTCCGAATCTCGTGACACGCTACGGCGCGGCGCGGCGCGTCTCGTGCAAGGGCGCGTCGCGGAGGAGCGCCTACAAAGGAAAGGAAGCTGATTCCAAGTAGAACGTTCCACCGCGGATAATCGTTTCGTTTTGATATCTCGAAAGCGGCCGACTGAGGTAAATCCAGGCGGGACAATTTGTTACAACGACGCGACCTTTACACTTTCCTCGCGGCCGCCGGCTAACCGGCGGCAGCGGGAACTGAACTTAGGGTTAGACTCCGGTGCCATCGCTGGGATTTTATTATTCAGGTTCCTACACATTGTGAACCGCGGTGAAATCTTTATTTGGAATCATTCCAAGAACAATAACGTGTCCCCATCTCATACCGACCGTTCTCTTCTCTCCCTCTCCCTCTCTGTCTCCCCCCTCCACCCCCGATCTCGTCGCTCTTCGCGTCCTGTTCTCTTCTCTCCCATGAGCAGCGCCAAATAAAACTAAACGTAACCCAGTTATTTTCTGTTTGCGCCGCCCGATGATTCCCTCAGATATGATGGCTTCTCTCTCGGTGCCTCTCGTTGGCAGTGGCGGCACGCGTGTATCATCGCGCATATAAATCAGTCCACGAGGATCAGATAGGATTTCAGAAATATAAAATACACGGCGATATTAAAAAAGAAAAGGGAGACGAGATCGGGCAAAGAGTGAGAGAAAAGGGAGAGAGATAAAGAAGAGTAAAGAGGAAAAAGGTCAAGAGAAACTCGAGAGAGGAACAGAGAGAGAGAGAGAGAGAGAGAGAGAGAGAGAGAGAGAGAGCGCCTGTCGACGAGCGAGAAACGTACCCTGATTGGTGGGCACGATGCAACGCGATAGAGCCTGTTTACACGAATTTCGGATTAATTTATAATCATCGTGCTTTCAAAATCTGAAGAGATCAGAGTGGATTAGTGCGAAGTAATATCGTCGAAATTTCACATGAAAACGATGATAGAAATTCATCCACATACGTAGATAATGATGATGCACTGTCGCGAGCCTCGTGTATTACGAGTCTTTTACGAACACCGATATAATCCTTCGCTATTGATAAATCTTTTTTCCGGGAATCCGATACTGCGATAAAATGAAATATCTGAAGCCCTAGTTTAAATCAATGATACGGCAGAAAAATATTTTTGGCAACACGGCCTCTAAGGCAGACGAAGGTTTGGAGAACATACGATCGTGTTTGCGTGGCTGAGCCCTTTGTTCGGTAATAAGGACGATTCTGAGTGGTTCGAAAAGAGCGATTGGGCGCAAAGGACAAAATCATTGTCCCCACTTGTCCGCGTCGCCTGTCTCGCGGAACTCCGGTCCTTCTTGCCCGGTATTCGGCATTAGCCGCGATTATCATATTTTCGTTGGGGATCTGGTGCCATAAATTTGATCTCGTTATCTCGTTTACGAGCTGCGCTCGTGCAACGAAGCGAGAGGGAAACGACGACGCGGTGAAGACGCGGGCCCGGCAGAGAAGAAAGGAGGAAAGAGGAGACAACGTAGGAAAGCGTGCAAAGATCAGGAACGTTTTAAGAGCGACTGGTACCCCGCTGTTGCCAAAAAACGTTATCTTATATAAGCTCGGATATATACGTAGGAATATTATCTTGAGCAATCGTATTGTAAATTAGGAATATTTTAACGATATCTTCTGATTATCATAGCTTCCCATATTTTCGATATAAACGTTTCTGCTAAATGAAACGAATAATAGATGCACGCGCGCATGTATGTGTGAAACTACCGAGATGTTGATCCCACCTGCTTGATAAGCCACGCAATACAGTCCAATCTTTATCGGTCAGTTGATTATCGATAAAGCTACTGTGTTTCTCTTTAAACCCAATGTGCAGGTAAAACAATAAATATATTCACACACTCACACACGGTGCGTATATAGGTGTAAACAAATGTGCGGTCTGCTGCGCCTCTTTTTTCGATTCGGCTAATTTCGCCGTGGTCACTTTCACACGCACAACTGTGCATAAGCGAAATTTATGCCGGGCGATTTGATTACCGCGATATAAACTTGATGCGGATACGCGGACTCGGACGACAAGACCGGGACATACATCACACGGTTGGTTCGGTGATATCACAACTGGCTCCAGCTTCTTACAGTACAGTTCTTGGTATTCGTTGACTCTCTTCTCTCCACTCTTCTCTATTTCCTTCTTCACGCTTCGATCTTTCCATCTCAAAATCTATGGCTGATTAATTATATCGATATGCGTATATAGGAAAGAGTAATGCCAAATGCATACCTTAAGTTACTTTTTATTATATTTTTCTTTTAATATTATGGTACATATTGAATATATTTTTAAATGAACATTGGAATTTGTAGTTCCAGATATCTATCACTACAATGTTAGCCTTTTACCAATAACATTAATTTACAATACTTTTAATAACAAGCATGATTTAGGTAACTTTGAAAGTATCGAATTTATAAATTAAAATAATTAAAAACATAAAAAATTATTCAAGAATACTTATTTTATTATTAATTTATCGAAAATAGGAAAAATATTTAATAAATAACAATAATAAAAAGAAAAAAAATCGAAATAAAACTGGTTTGAATTTGTTTCTATAACTGATATTTCTTTATTCATATCAATTATTAGTTTCACTATATAGTCACTTATCTGTCTTATATCATTCATCGTAATAAAATATAGGGAACTTAATAGTTTTTATAAGATTAGTTTTTATGTTGATTTAATCTTTATAACAATAGCAAATATGTGTACAATGAATATAAATTATTCTTCAATGTATCTTCTGTTAAGAAAATATAAAAATTAAATATAAAATTGCATGATTACATTATTCGCTACATAAGTTGATGAAAAATTGACATTAGTAGTAACCTGACTTTTGAAAATGTTTTTAGTACGCACGAAACATGTTAAATTTTTGTCTATGTTATTTATTTGTCATTTATTTCATATTTTTTTACAAAATGTTCCTTATATTAAGTAAAACTATAAAATATTGATGAATGTAGATGACCAGTAAGCATTCAATAACTCTCTTCTGTGTGTCTTTGTGTGATTCATACTTATATACTTATGATTAAAAGGCACATAAATTGAAAATATACATTCTATATTAACAATTTTGTAGAAAAAGAAACTAGTGTGTACTAACATATAACCTATATAAACATTTTTACAAAATAAATGCATTTATCGTTTTATATATTTCTTTATCTATGATCTCGAAATATGCAATTATGGAACAATAAATCTGTATCTCACAATTCTCCAATTTTTATCTGAAATATTATAAAATATCTATATTGTCTTACTTTATCGAAACGCGATTTAAGAAATACTCCTGATTATGTCGAAATAAAATTGGAAGACCTTTTTATTGGCATCTCACTACAAGGAATCGTATTCAATGTCAAGGAACTAACTTCGTCGAGCGAAAGTGAGAATCCAACAAGAAGAAGAAGAGCGAGTCCTCACAAGGATACATATATAAAATCCGTCTGGTGTTTCTAGGAGATCTTTTTTGGCCCGTGTCAGTAAGTTTGAGACAATAAGTTATAAATATTGAAATCTGCCTACGGTTCACCCGCCCTTTCCTTCTATCGCCGCCCGCCCTGTCCTAACAAAAACCTTTTGCCGGGTCACGACCGATCGGTGCATTAGAGAGCCGTGTCGCCCACGATGGCACGTGTTTCTATAATGTAGGCATCGTTAGCAGTATTCGTGTACTAAATCGAACGTGGAAGAGATGCCGGTGTACGTGAGTGCAGGGACGCATTGTAATGCGTTGACACTGCCGAATCTTCGTGTTGTCGGTTCTAGTAAGATGAAAAGATTTCCGGCCTGTCTTACGAGATGCGGGATTTCCGAACTTGTCTGGCTGCTTACAATATACGTAAAATAGAAAGCGAATTAAATCTATCATGCACTTTTTTTAGCATTACAAATTTTTGTGATGCTTTTAGTTTAATATAAGTTTCATAAGGAGATAGAATTAACAATTAACACAGATCTTACACAAAAAAATTAGTTACATTATCGAGAATATAACAATTGTTGAAATTTCAATATGTATTTGGATTTTAGATTACTATTAGGTTCAACTGTGTAAAATTAAATTAATGAAATGTTTTTGATAATGTTTTAATTTTAATAAGATTTTACATTCTGATTATATCTATTCTTAATTTTGTCATTTAATTGTCGGACGTGGCTGTACAATTAGACAGTAAACCTGTGACGTTTCAATGTTTATCTACATCTGGAACCTTACAACAGCTAATTTTTAATTAATAACAATTTCTTATATAATTTTTTCTACAGCATTACTAAATTTTCTGTTATATTTCTTTCATTAAAAGTCATTCTTAGTTCATAAGTATACATTCATCAGCTTTTTGCTTGTATATAAAAAAGATGCATAATGAATAGAGTTGAATTTTTACAAAAATGTACGAAAAGGTTTTTTTGTAACTATTAATATAATATTTATGTATGTCGAAACGTTGAAAAACTAACGTAACATGATATATCAGTTCTAAGACATTGTGTATAAAATTATAACTTAAACTTTTATTTTCTTAGAAATTACACGGTCAATTAGTTTTATTTTAAATAATTTTTTATAATTTTTAAACAGATTAAAACATTTTGATTTTTCATACGTCTATAATATATATTATGCGACAAAGATAAAGATGACTTACAATTAGACAAAAAAGAAAAAAGTAATCTAGATATCCATCTATTCGTACTTTTTTCTTTTTTTTATCAGTCATCTTTCACTTATATACCTCTTCAACTATCCGCAGCATTATTGTTCGTAAAAGTGGATACGCACATGTGTGGGTTGGTATAAACGTATATGAAGAACCTTCATACTACGATGAGTTTGAATTCATGGATTCTCTAAGCTCAAATGATTGTACAGATCATCCCTGTGAGATCGTCAGGCATTAAAAAAATTATGGTTAATGCATATTTCTAATTACTGCGGCGTACTATGCTTTTGCGTCACTTATTCACGTGGATAAAATGAACGAATTTGTTACCGCGTAATAATATACTGATAATGATGTAAATAAATGAATAAATGTGCATCTCGATGTTATTGATGCCCGTGCCTTTGAAGACGCGGAATGATCCTGACCACAGCTGCAAATAACCCATGGACACTGGTGGGAGGACAACGATTACCGGGAGGTTACCTTGGTCAGAGGGTGTTCGATGCCCGATGCTGTAGGTACGAGGACTATAAATCATAATTAGGCTGCAAGCGGTAGCTGCGAAGTGGCTGCAGGCCCATTAGCAGCAACAATGCGCCCAAGCAGCTTAAGACGTCGTTGTTGCCAGAAGAAGAGTAACTTGGCTCTCCATTTACTCGAGCCAGATCGTATCGAAGCTACGTAGCAGGACATTCGCGGGCTGAAAATAATGGATGTGAAACATGTAACGAATATTTGCGCGCGATATAGACTGTCATTTATCCTTTTTAATGTGGTGTTAAAGCACTCGAAGATAAGTCCTGATGTATGTCTATAATTACAAGTCTAATGAATTTCATTTCGTATAATATATACGTAACAACTGCGCAGAATATATTACGAATGATTTTTTCGAGTTTGGCGATACCATCTGTATACTCTATGACTATAAATAGCCTTCCATAATTTGGGGCACAACGAGAGCTTAATGTGCTAATTGGAACAAAAACCTGTCAAAGTAAACGATAAAATTGAGTAGAAAATTTTCAATTTAGGCAAACGGTCGAGCGTATAATCGTTCATTTAACGGCGAAAAAACCTAGTTACTTTTTTCTCAAGCGTATTGGTGCATGAGATGTGCTATTCGAACAGGTTCTATGGGGCGATGATTAAGCAGTATTATTCTCGGTGTAGAAACATCAACTGTGTATGAGACATCAACCACAGTGTCCTGAAGGTAAAAAATAAATATATATTAGTCAATGCTATTTTTATTTCTAAACACTTTTCTACAAGCTACTTTTATCTTCATTTCCAACTTTTTCCTTCTTGTTGATCTCCAATGGGTAAATCCTTCACGTGTTTCCTTGTTTAACGATATATTTGCATGCACCCAACGGCCATTATTTTTCTTCAAATCAAAATACCTCTGTTTACACAAGAGCCGTGGAGAAGCGGAGAGGCGTCTCTGTGCGAGGAACCGAGGAATCTTGGGGCAGCATCGAGGCCTGTCAGATTATTATAGTGAGTCGTCGATACTTGAGTCGAGTGCGCGGAGATGAGTCTCCAATCCTCCCGACGCTGACGCTCCTCGATCGACGAGCGAAGTGGCCACAACGGATTCCATTCAGCCGATCGACCGGTGGTCACCTTTGGTGGTCCGAAATTCCTTACACTCCAAATTACTTCCACTCGTAAGCGGAAATCGGCCGTCTACTTCGTTTGCGGGCAATCAGGGACCAGTCCCTCTCTCCGCTTCTCGTGCGCGCTCGATGCTGATGAAGCGCGGTGGAAAGATTCATCGAACCCTTCCCCCACCCCACCCTCGACCCATTAGATTTTATTGCACCCATAATTATTTCTGTGCTGCTCGGTTGCCCATTTCGAATCTCAAAGATTAAGACTGTATCTCTTATTTTGTATTTGCTTTTCCGGTAATTATAAATGTTCACGCGGATTATGATAGCGAAACTTGATTGGATCATTAGAGTTGAGTTGGAAATATAAAAAATATTAAATAATGTCTACTTGGAATATTTTCACGTACTTACTTATATTAGGGTATATTTTTATGTAGGGTAAAGTTGCCTATTATGAGATGCCTTTTTTTAAAGGCTTATAATTTACTTAATTTATATCATTAACTCCTATTTTTATATCCAAATTATAGTAAATATATTTAAGTTTCATCGCCAAAAGTTAGCAATAATAGTTATACTTTGTTGTATATAACATTTCTTATCAAAGTTGCCGATTTTGCTTGTTCAAAAAAAGGGTTCCTAATATGAGATATAAAGATTTTTTTATATGAAATGGATCTTATCGACTTGGACCTTACTAGGTTCAAATTAGGCTCCAGACTCAAAATCTAGTTGACCAATCAAATAGCTCTTTCGATACTCAAAAACTTTT
>QKQZ01013583.1:0-28683 GCA_003595255.1 Solenopsis fugax
AAGCTGCAATGTTTGCGAAACGTCGGCACAGCGCCCAGCATACACGTGGCATGTATCCGGAAATCCTCTCGGTTAACGATATCAACGGCCACGAAAGCCTCAAGACTGGAATAACTGAAATTTATTTGATAATTTTAAGTGCCTGTATTTATGGATTAATTTGAAAACTATAAATTTATTAGTCACAATGCTACGTAAAGAAATATTTTAAAAAATACAGATTTTGTTATATTTCTAACACTTGCAAATTATTATTTCATGCTTAAAATATGTATCATTTTATAATTACTTATAAATAAAAATAAAAAACTTTGTTTATACATAAAATATAAATAAATTAAGGTGTTGGTCAAATTGACCCCCATGCAACTCTTATCATAAAAAATCAGGTGCTCGTTTAAGTGTTAAAACAATAAATATTTATTTATTCTTTTAAACTAAACTCTTATTTAGAAAAAAAACTAATTGATTTGTCAAGGTAGACTAAGAAAAAGCAACAAATTAATGTTGGTTAAAAATATTTAATCTGTAGCTATATAATATAATAAATAATATAGTGAAACAAGTTACTTAGACTTCTTCAATTACAAAAATATAATAAAACTCAACTATTAACAAATAATAAAAATTAAACGCAGAAAACATAAAGCAATAAACAAAAATAGATCGGATTAACATGCACATTAATATCCATGAAATCTACGCTTGATAATAATTAAACAGTTCTAATAGTTTCTCACATCGGAGTTATCTTCCTCTCTTTTTTATCACCGTGAATAATATGGTCATCAATTATCTGAACTTGAGACCAAAAAAGTTTTCTGATGCGAACCATTATCCAACAATCGAATATTAACAAAATTATATTGTTGCAAATGGTCGTGATAATAAGTTACTGTGTACAAATGTGACTAGTCAGAAGTTCATAACGAAATGTTAAAAATTAACAATGACTGTTTTAAAAACGTCAAAATAAGTGGTTAAATTTTTATTGCAAATATATTTTTGTGTTCTTAAAAAATTTTAATTTAATTAATAATATAAGAACATTTTTAAATTCCTTGATTTTTTCCAAAATAATTATATTTTATATTAAATAAATAATAAAAACGGTTTAAAAGTTAGATATAACAATTTAAAAATATAAGATTTAAATGAAATAAAACCTCAACAATTAAACCTGAAACCCCAAGCGTAATAGTCAACATTTTACGAGGAATGCTACGCTTCTAACCGGGCTTTCGTAACGGTACTGAAGGAGCTACAAATATTTTATCATCATTTTCTCGAGAATGCCTGAATAGTGGGTCTTGCTGTAGTAAATGTATGAGAGAATACTACACATCCATAAAATTTTATTAAAATCGGTGACCAGACTGTCGAACTTTGTAAGTTAACTTGTTTCGCTATACTTTTTGTTATATCGATAGATTAAATATTTTACTATTTGTTATAGCTATTAATTAAATATTTTTAACCAACATTCGTTAATTTGTTGCTCGTTTTTTACCTACATTAACAAATAGAGTAGTTTTTATTTAAAATAACGAGCAGAATATTAATCTTAACATTTAAATTTTATTTTTTAAATTTTAATTAACTTTTTCTCAATAAAAATGCTTTAAAAGTATATTAAAAAGAAAGAAACAGAATAAGATTTTTAAAATCATAAAAAATTAGTATTTTTGATGGCCGATTTTAAGTATTCATTGTCACATAAATAAAATTTATCCCAATGAATTTTATTTATTATTTGTGGAACAAAGATATAGCGAATAATTTTGGATCATTATAAAATAAGATCATGAGTTATAGAAGTGTGATATTTTCTCTGATAAAACTTTTTCTCAAATTTCTTCATATTTTAAATTTATAAAAATTAAAGAAAAAAATTCTTCAAATTTTTTCAGATTTTCGAAGTTTTTTTATTAGAAATTATAAAATGAGAAATCCTAAAATACATTAAATTTCACATATATAAAGATTTATTTAAAAAATATAGATTTTTTTATATATTTCAGATTTTTTAGATGTTATAAGAAATCTCTTTTCGGGAATTAAAGAATGAGATATTTTTAAAATATATCAGAATTCACATATATGAAGACTTTCAGAAAAGGTGTCGATTTTTTCATATATGTATTTATAGTTTTCATATTTTGTAAGTTTTTTTCATAAGTTATAGAATAAAAGAATTTTAGAACATACTAATAATCATATACATATAGACTTTTAGAAAAATTGTAGATTTCTTCCATAATTGCTTTGAAAAAAGTCTTTTATAATGGAATCGTATTCGATTCTAATAGGAAGTACATTCTATTTCTTGTAATTAAGAAATCATACTGGATAAAATAAAAGATGTAGCATTATGATATTCCTCTACTACGTGTATTTTAACGAAACGATAATATGATTCTCTTTCAATTGGTTTCAATTCGATAATATGATGTTTTGAATTCCCAACATTGGTATTCGAAATAAAAGTGAATAAAATAATTTGACAGTACAATATACGAGGGCTATTTGAAAAGTTTCCGGCCTTTTTAAGAAAAACACATATTTCGAAGCAAAACAAAATTTATTTTCGACGTAGTCTCCCTGCAACTCGATACATTTGGTCCAACGTAAAAAAAAATAAAAAAAAATAAAAAGAAATAAAAAAAATAAAAAAATAAAAAAAGGAGAGGCTTCACCGTATACAGAGTCTAACTCATCTTTTATTTCCTGAGTCTTTTTCCCTTTCAAATGAAGGAATTTTATCACTGCGCGATACTCAATTTTCTCCATTGTTGACAGACAATGTCAGCTGACAACTTTGGAAGAGTTGCCATAGACAAAGTAATGATCAGAATGACTTCAAATTTTTACGGTTTACATATGTCAAGGCCATCTATCGGACGGCGAAAGAAATTTTTTTCTACAGTTACTTTATGTCGATGAGACGAGAAACTTTTCAAATGACCCACGTAGTATTAAATACTATATTAGCACAAATACCCGTGTGTAATAATTCAAATTTAAATATCTTTAATTAAAATTTTTAAACTGAATTTTAGATATGAAAAGAAACTGAAAAATATTCAGATATTATTTCAAATTATTTCTGAAAAATATTCCAATTCGTTCAAAAATCTGAAAAATTTTTTAGAAGTGTTATAAAATTTTTACAGAAATTCTGCAAAAATTATATGAAAAATTTTAAGAAAAATTTCCATCATAGAATCTACACTAGATAATTATAATTATTGATAATGTGCGCGTCAGTTATCGTAGATAATTCGCACTAAATCCGCACAACATATTTATAGAGCGAGATCGAGATCGATTTAAATCTTAAATGTTATCATCTCTTTTCAACATCTCTTTTACCGAGTGCATCCTAACTCTGGCTGCGATTTTATTACAATTTATCTGCTCTGCAGAATAGACCAATACGTGTAAAATATGATAGATTTTATAAAATTGAAAGAAAAATAGTCGTTTTCTCGACGTACATTCAAAAGTCTTTCGAATATACTGAACATATTTCGATTATCGTACTGAACAAGCGAACTATTCGAATAACAAAGTGAATAATAATATATAAATAAATAATAATAAAAATATATACATGGTTTGTCCAAAAAAATTGGGGACTGATTTTTTCCTAGACATACTAGTTACATCATCGATAGGAGATTTGTCAAATTTTTAGTGGCATTATTCCTTTGTAAATGTG
The DNA here is from genome assembly GCA_003595255.1 of Solenopsis fugax. Taxonomy (NCBI): domain Eukaryota; kingdom Metazoa; phylum Arthropoda; class Insecta; order Hymenoptera; family Formicidae; genus Solenopsis; species Solenopsis fugax. The sequence goes on from QKQZ01013583.1 coordinate 3,722, forward strand.
CATTGACTATCATTCTTCTGTGCTGAGAACGAGACTATCGAATTTTTTCGAATTTTTTGGTTATAAAAGTAATTATGGAATAAAGAAGAGTAATTAAATATAATTTTAAAATTGGGAATACAGCTACGGAAACGTTCGAGGCCATGAAAATTGCTTACGGTGATGAATGTTTAAGTGTTTGAGTAGTTTAAAGGATTCAAAGAAAGTGTTCGATGTTCAAGGCTTTATTTGCAAAGAATTTGTTCCCGTGGACACTATAAACTCTTACTTCTATCTAGATATACTGGATCATCTTTGCAAAAGGATTCAACGTGATAGACCAGACCAATGGAAAAAAGATTTTTTTTACCGTCCACACAGCTGGAATTATGACCCAGTTTTTAGCACGAAAACAAATTCCTGTGCTTCATCACCCTCCATATTCAGTTGATTTAGTTCCATGTGACTTTTCTGTTTCCTCCATTCACTCACATGAAGGGAGAACGCTACGATTTAGAAGATATCCAGAAGCTAATGTGACGCGAGAATTAAAGAGAATTTCAAAAGAAGCCTATAAAAAAAGTTTCCAAAAGTTATATGAACATTGTAATCGTTGTATTGAGTTACAAGGAAAAAATGTAAAACAATGTCAAAAATATTTTTTTCAATTTTTTCAATTTTTTAAATCAGTAGTCTCGGAACTTTTTGGACAAACCGTGCATTAATATAACATAAAATTGTATTTCTAATTACCGAGTTTCTATATATTACTCATAATAGAATATTCAGTGGATGATCAGTCTGCGTTATATTAAGCGTAAAAGGATTAAAAGCATCCTATTTGTCAGATTAAAAATAAATATGTCGCAATAAGTAATAAATACACAATCATTATTATTTAAAACTTTGTAAATATCGACTACAAAAATAACGTATTCTTCTTCATTTCTATTTAACAAACTGATTCTTTGCGATATATTTTGATATATTCTCTAGTACATACACATACACATACACATACGCGCGCGCACAGACAAACACACAAACATATGATTGTTTTCATGAAGGATGTAACACAAGTATAGGCTTTTAGAAACATACATCTACCCTTCAAGCGTTACTAAAGGCTAAGAGATAAAGGCACATTAAAGTAAAAGAATTATTGCTTCTCGCTGCAACGAAAGTGCATCGCGTTCTACACGTTCACATAATAAATCACAAAGTTCAACAAAAAGTAGGAGATATTTGCAAGCTTTAGCTATACACTGCACTCTATTTCTTCCTCCTTCTCCTTCTCATGAAAGAGAAGCCGTAGCAGCATCGATGAAGCTCAAATCTTGTAATTTAAGAAAGAAATACAGTAGAAATACGGTGTAATTAAGAAACGGTTCCAAAATAGTTTAAGATGATTTACTGTCTTAAAATTAGAAAAGTATTTCTTGAAGATCGCGAACTTGTCGAGCGCTACAAACATCTGGCTGGAGAAGGTTGTCCTGAAGACGCGGTCGAATGAGATCTAATCTTATCTGATGTTTTATTAGAAATCCAGGAACCTTTTTTTAGCTTTCCGGGGACAACTAGAAGACAGTTACGGCTTTGTTGCAATCAACAAGCAAAGAGCGAGCTCGTTAGGTCAACAATTACGATTACCAGTGCCATTATTCACCTGTGTACCAGTGACACCAACTTCCGCTTCGTAATCGGTAGATCGGTGTTTCTCTATGGAGCAGCGTCTCTCTTTTTGCTTCTTGAAGAGGTCTGCTACGCAGTGTGCCTAAGAAAATACCATAAAAATCTCAATTATTTTAATGAGATTAATTTTTAAAACCTTGATGGAAAAATTATAATGACATTTTAATGAAATTCTGATGAAATATCGATGATATTTTATTGAATTTTATATCTTTGGAACATTTTGACCAATGATTTCATTAAAGAACAAATGTTAAAAAGAGGCAGTTTTCGCTCATTAATGGAAACATAGAATAGAATTTATTGCTTCAGCTTACAATGCCAAGAAGGGACTTGGTTTACATCAAAATACCTTAACTCATTCATCTGTCCATACACATTCTACGCCTGTTTGACCTATTCTAACATAAAAAAAAACTATAACCTAATCTTAATCCTATCAAGACTTACTGCTAGTGACTACGCTTGTCTAACTAGCTCCGTGCTACACTATCTTGTGATTTGTACAATTTTAAACTATCATCTAATTATCTACTCGCTAATTACCTATTCCTTCGCCTGTTACAATTTACACTTTACGCTTTTACATTTTTACATTTTTACAATTCTTACTAGCTCCCCGCCTCTTCTTCCAACTCCTTGCGTTTTTCCTCCTTTCTCTTATTCATTTTATCTCTTTCTTTTCATATCTTACCTAGAATCCTACCTTTTGTCTCGTCTAACTCCCCATTCCATAGCTTCTCTATAATTCTGTTTTTGTCCCTACCTAGTTCCACAAACCTCTCCTTCAATTTCTGACAATTTCCTACGTAATGTTCAATATTATCCCATCCTTCTTCGCAGAACACACACTTCCATTCCCTCTCATCCAAGCAAAATTTATTTACTCCCTCCATATTTCCGCACCTCAAATTCACCAGCGCTCTAACCCCCTCTCCTCCTCTTATCTTATCTAAATTCTCTTTCCTAAGATAGCTGGGACCTGCATCTCCATTTGTTACCCCCATTTCCTTGTATTTTTCGTTATATCTTGATTCTATGTTTCTACTCTCCTCCTCCTGTCTCTGCATGTCTCTCTCTCTTTTAGTTCTTCCTCTAAACTTATTTCTGCCTCATCCCACATCTCTATCGCTTTCAAACTCCACCCATTTCTGTTACAATATTTTTGTCTCTCCTTTCCATATAATTCCCCCCCATTCATATTTCTCTTTCTCATTCCAACAATTCTTTACTATCTTACCTGCTACTCCTGCTTTAATCCTATCCTCGTATCTCTTTGCTCTAATGCCCCAACCTATTTTCAACTTTTCCATTCCTAGCTCTCTGGTTATGATGCATCTCGGCGTACAAAATTTAATTCCGAACAGACATCTAATATAATCTAACATTATCTTTTCTAACTCTTCTCTTTCCACCCACCCCCATATTTCTACCCCGTATGCCATCACACTTTGTACTAAAGAGTAGCCACCTTCTCCTAAAATCATTTCTACACATCCTCTCCGCCAGACCCCAAACCTTTTTGGCGGCCATCCTTCCTTTCCTACTCAATTCCTTAATGTGATCTTTATAGTTTCCTCTTCTATTGAACGTAAAACCTAAATATTTAAATGACTGAATCTCTTCTATTTTCTTATTTTCCCATTTCCAATTTTCTTTTCTTTCTTTTTCTTTCCTATTAAACACTAGCATTTTTGTTTTATCCGCACTTAACTCTAGCTTTCTATCTTTAAGAAACCTTTTAAACGTATCCATCATATCCATCATTGCTTCCCTATTGCTCGCTAATAGTACTACGTCGTCCGCGTACGCCAAACTCCAGATCCTCTCGCTACCTATTCCTATCCCTCCTACGCTTCTACTTTCCATCGCTTCCTCTAACTCCGCCATGTACACGTTGAACAAGAGTGGATTCATCACACATCCCTGTCTCACCCCCTTCCTTGTGTAAGAAACTTTCTGTTATTCAAATTGAAATGAGAACGCCTTGTACGGTCAAGCTGGATCTTAGTGTTTTTTTTATAAATTTTACTTGTGTGAGTTTTATATAACTTTTTTTCAAATTCAACCAACTACGCGCCGAATTACTTTTCCGGTCATAACGCTATAAGTTGAACATGAACAGATAATATCACATTTATTAAATTAGAAATAATTTAATAATTGGCGATGCTAATCTTGCATTTTGGTGTTAGATCCCTTATCCCTCCCCTGAAAAAACTGTAAAGAATTTATTGCGAAAAATATCACCTCAGCCAGGGTACGAACCTGGAACCTCCCGAATCTCCGGTCCGGGCATCTTACCACTTCGACCACTGAGGCCTCGGTGATATTTCTCGCAATAATCGTATATGAGTGAGTACGCATGTTTCAGGCACGTGATTTAAAATTGGAGATATTCGACCGTTATTTTTCGCAATAAATTCTTTACAGTTTTTTCAGGAGGGATAAGGGGTCTAACACCAAAATGCAAGTTAGCATCGCCAATTATTAAATTATTTCTAATATAATAAATGTGATATTACCTGTTCATGTTCAACTTATAGCTGCGTTATGACCGGAAAAGTAATTCGGCGCGTAGTCGGTTGAATTTGAAAAAAAGGTATATAAAAATCACATAAGTAAAATTTATAAAAAGCACTAAGATCCAGCTTGACCGTACAAGGCGTTCTCATTTCAATTTGTATGTATTACATTAACGGTCGAATATCTCCAATTTTCTGTTATTCCTTGCCTCGTTCTTATTACCACCTTTGTTTCCCTGTAGATCTTTTCCACTCTCCTTATTAACTGCTCCTTTATTCCTTTTCTTCTCATGATTTTTCAACTCCCTTTCCACGTTATCAAAAGCTGCCTTCAGGTCCGCAAATAAAGCGTACAACTTTCGGCCTTATCTTCCCTCTCTTGCTTCCCTCTGAGTCACGTAGTTTAGCACAAAAATGTTATTGTTGACCTGCCTTTCCTAAAACCTGCTTGTCCTTCTGTCAACAGGTTCACTCCTTTGCCTCCTCTTCCAATCTGTTCCTCACTATTTCTGTGTACATCTTGTACGCCGTACAGAGCAGGGAGATATCCCTGTAATTCTCTACCTTCTCCTGATCACCCCTTTTATACAAAGGAACTATGATGCTCCTCTTCCAGTCTCGCGGCATCTCCTCCTTTTTCCAGATTAATTCCAAAAGCTCTATCGTCTTTATTCCTCAGATACCATCCCGCATGCTTCCACGTTTCCATCGGTATGCCATCAATATCCGCAGCTTCATTTTCCTTACCGCTATGCAATCTCCTCCATCCTAAGCTGCTCTTCTACGCCTTTCACTTGTTCTGCTTGTATTTCCTTCCTCTTCTTCCGCCGCATGGCTAACTTCACTTCCTTCTAATAATTTCATAAAGTGCCTCCTCCATTCTTCCTTGGTTATACTATTTTCTATCCAATCTTTACCCCCTCTCTTCTTGTTTATGTATTTCCAAACGTCCACCTCTCTCCTCAATTTTCTTAGTTCTTTTTCTTCTCCCTTTTCTCCTTTTGCTTTTGCTGTAGCAGATCCCTGAACTTTCCTCTTGCCTCTATATATTTTTCTTTTTTCACCTTTCCTCTCCTCCATTTCTTATATATCCTCTTTACTTCTCTCTTCCTTCTTGTACAGCTTCTGTTCCACCAATCTTTGAAATCTAAGTTCTTCCTCCTTCTTTTAACCTTCCTTTTCACAATTGCCTCGTGCACTAATTGCTTTATTTTCTGCCACTTTCCTTCCACTATCGTAGGTTCTTGCTTCTCGATATTTTCCCCGCTCTTCTCTGTTGCCTCAGTGTACTGCCTAATTGTTTCTTCATCCCATACGATAATCTCTACCTCTTCTCCTTCCTCTTCTTCTTCCGTATCCTCTTTCTGTCCATCGTCCTCTTCCTCCAGCTCCAAGCTCAGCGGTATGTGATCCGAGTCCACTCTTTCACCTACCTTAAAATTACTGACGCTTTCACGCAACTTATCATTACCTATAATATAATCTATCACCAAACTACCCCTCGCCCCTGCATAAGTAAACTCTCCTTCCCAATCTCCAGTTAGTCCATTCAAAATGTACCAATCTTTCTTCTGCAGCTACTCTATAAAATTCCTACCTCCGTTCCCTATGTCTTATCTTTACTGCATCTTATCATCTCACCTTCCGTTAATTCCGTCCCCATTTCTCCTAGTCTCAGATTGAAATCCCCTCCTATTAATATCTTTTCCTCTAATCTTTCCCCCAGCAATTCATCTACTTTCTCCCTTAACTTCTTCTCCCCTTCTGTACTGTATACCGAGATAATACTCAATTTTTCTTTTTTCAAACTAATCTCTGATAAGATCATACATTTTTCCTCTCTCAGACTTAATCTATATCCTTGTCTGTCCCAACCTTTTCTTCTACCTATTATAAAACCTCCCTTGGATCTCCCTTTTTTCTTTTCCTTTTTTGCAAAATTACACTCCCACTCATGTGAATCTGGCAAACGTCTCTTTATCCTATCCCAGCCTTTCTCATCTACCCATGTCTCACAGAAACTAATAAAGTCAAAACCTCTTACAAATTTCCAAAAATTCTCATCCTTATTATACAAACCTGCCACGTTCCAAAACAAAAATCTCCTTCGCCTTTTCGTCCCCTTATTTCTTTTCCTTCTCTCGCTCCTAGCCTTCTCCTTCCTTATTTCCCCATTCTCTTTCCTACTTCTCTTCCCTTCTTCTTGGCTTACGCAAAATTCTGTTCTACGCCTTCACTTTCCTTTCCCCTACTTTTATTCTCCTCTTCGTTTTCAATATCCGCTCCACACCCCCTCTATTCTAACCCTTCCTGTTCCTACCTTCTACCTATTCTCTCCTGCACCTTTCTCTCCTCCCAGCTCAGGCCATTCTCTATAAAAATCGTGCCCCCCTTCAATTTACGTTTGCTTTTCATTATTTCTCTCTTCTGCGCCTCATTCTCTATTCTGATTATTATTACATTACCGCTTATTCTCCATCCTATCTCTTGACAATCTACTCCTACTTTTTCTTTAATAAAATCTTTAGCCCACGTGCACCCTCCTCTTTTGCCCCCCTCTAATTCCTTTGGAATTTCCGTTCCTTTTATTACAATGTTGCAACGCCTTTCTTCCCTGTCCTTTTCCATCATCCACTTTTTTAACTTATCTACCTCCCTGACACTAAATCCTGAACTTGCCCTGCTACTCGCTGACTTCCTACTACCTACACTGTACTTGCTTCTAGTCTCCGCCTGTTCGCTAACCTCTGTTCCCTCTGCGCTTCCTCCTTCTCTTTCTAACCTCTAATTCCTCCAGTTTGTCCTCTAACCTGTCCGTCTTCTCTTTCCACATCTTTTCCTTAACTTTAAGTTCCTCTAAGTAATCTTTCATCGTTCTCTTCTCTTTTTTTAGTTCCCTCACTTCCTTGTCTAGCCACTCGATTTCCTTCCTTAATTTCACTACGTCGCTTCCTCCTTCATTTTCTCCTGACAACTTAAACGTGACTTTCTTCCCGCTATCCTTGTCCTCTACCAGTTTTCTTTGTTTATTATCTCCTCTCAATCTCCCCGCAATTCCTGTACCTGCACTCCCACCTACACTTCCTACACCGTTCCCGCTCCTTGAATCCATAACCTCTCTTTTTCCTGCCTCTTCACTAAACTCGCCGAAATCTTATTTTATACCCCACCCCAGAATCTTCCTTCACTTCCTCTGCTTCTCCTCGTTTTTTTCTACTCGCTCGCTACTTACACTTCCCTCTCGCTTATCTAAATTTTACGATCTCTCTCTTTTCGTATACAATCCCCGCCGCTCACATCCATCCACACACGCCACACCTAACCAAGTCCCCATTAATAGAAATATAAAAAATTTAGCAAATCTTACAGATTTCGATTTACTGAACACAATGGTGCTATTTGTTTTCATTAAAAATGTAAAGAAAATCGTCATTTTTTAGGTGAAATCCTATTTTTCACCCTCTCCGTAATGTATAATTTTCAATATGGAGTGAGTTATTTCATATATAAAACTTGCATCATTGTGTTCAGCAAGTCAAAATCTGTAAGATTCACTATTTTTTATGTTTCCATTAATGGGCAAAAAAACGGCCTTTTTTACATTGTTCTTTCATTAGTTTCAATTAAATGTTTTTAATTGGTCAATATAGAATATCTGCAATTTTTAATTGCAATTAAAAATTAATTCTAAAATTAAAAATTCGTTACAGTTTCAAGAAAAATTACTTTATTCTTTTATTATATAGTATTAATAGTATTAATAATATAGGAAAATAAAAAGAACTATAGAACAAATTATAAACAACCGAAATTGTTATGAGACCAGTGGAGCACCTCGTGGTGTAGAATGTTAAGTGCTAGGAGTGAGAATCCTGAATTCAAATCTCGCAGCCAGCTCCGTTAATTTTTTCTAATTCCTTCAATGATTTTTCGTTGAAATTTCATTACATTTTCATTATATGAATTCTTGTTAAAGTGTCATCCGTTTTCCATGAAACGCAAAGAAAGTAATTTTTCCAGCGAAATAAAATTAAAATTTTGTTGCATATTCATCAAAATTTCATCCAATTTAATTACATACATATATATACATATATACAATATATGTATGTACGTATGTATATACGTATGCATATATATGTGTATATGTGTATATGTGTGCGTGTGCGTGTGCGTGTGCGTGTGCGTGTGCATGTGCGTGTGCATGTGCGTGTGCGTGTGCGTGTGCGCGCGCGTGTATATGTATATACATGTTAAATGGCAAAGTCCGCATGGTGTGCAGTGTCGACATTGCCCGGGCAGTGTCGACTTTGCACAACGCAACTGGGCAGAGTTGTTTCAAATGCTTTATTAGCGGATATGGCCTGATTTGATGTGGGCAAAGTCAACACTGTCCATCCAGCGGTGGCAACTATTATTTCATTGCGGACTTTGCCCAGTTCTGAGTGCGCAATGTCAACGCTGTTAAATCTCTATGGGGTAAGCTGCGCTAGATGAACGGAATTAATATCTGTAAGTTTCTCAAGGTAGATATGCCGATGAGGGACGAGAGGCAGCCCCGATGACCTTGACCTTGACATATGTTGTCAAAATCATAGCCCTGAGTAACCTCCAACAAATTTTAGCCGTCCCTCGCCTTTCGTTAAAAAGTTATCAATAAAGAAAGTTTCATAAATAAAATGAAATTTCCACCAATTTTAGTCTCATACACGTACTTAATTCAACAATATTATTACTAATTGAATATATAACTTTCATAATTTAAAAAAAATGCGAAGCGTGGTCCACCACACAACTCTTGCCTCGCGGGCGAAACGAGGTCTACAGATATACAGTTTCACATGGGTTTGCGACTTTCCACGCGAAGTGAAGTCCACCCCATCTCCCCTGCCTCGCGAGCGAAACGAGGTCTACAGATATACTATTCGCAAACCAATGTGGAACAGTATATCTGTAGACCTCGTTTCGCTCGCGAGGCAGGGGGGAGTGGATCTCGCTTCGCGTGGAAAGTCACAAACCCATGTGGAACAGTATATCTGTAGATCTCGTTTCGCCCCCGAGGCAGGAGGGGAGTGCGGTGGACCTCGCTTCGCGTGGAAATTCGCAATCCTAACCATTTGTAAGATAAGCCTCGTTCCGCGTGGAAAGTCAAAAGCCCATTTTAATTTTCACAAACTTTTTATGATTATAACTTTTTAAGGAAAGGCGAGCGATAGCTAAAACTTACTGGAGATTACTCAGGGCCATGACCTTGACAACATATGTCAAGGTCAAGATCATCGGGGCTGCTTCCCCTCATTGGCACCTTGAGAAACTTACAGATATTTATAATTCTATTCATCTGGCGCAGCTTAGCTCATAGAGATTTAACAGCGCCAACATTGCTCACTTGGAATTGGGCAAAATCCGCAATGAAATAATAGTTGCTGATATTGCCACCGCTGGATGAGCAGTGTTGACTTTGCCCACATCAAATCGGGCCATGTCCGCTAATAAAGCATTTGAAACAACTTTGCCCAGTCGCGTTGTACAAAGCCGTCACTGCCCGGGTAATGTCGACACTGCACATCATGCGGACTTTGCCCGTAACATATATATATATATATATATATGATTTTATGTTATCTTCCTGAAATATATGTAGGGGAGACCGAGGCAATTTGTTACTTTTTTTTTTTCTTTTGCGTCTCCTGAGTTCTACATTCATTTAAAAAAAAAGTTGGACGGTTTGAAAGGTTGAACCTTCCCCTTCACAATACCGTTATAAATAAAACACGGAAATGTACTTGCTTTGAACTACATATAAAAATGTCGACCAGTGCCAAGTTTTTCGAATAACCCCAAGCCCGGGGTAATTCGTAATCAGTCCGGGAATATTATAAAATTTGTGTTTTAAGATGAAAAATGTAAAAAAGCTGTTGTTAAGACTCTGTTTTATTCAGAAAAGGATATATAGTATTATTAAGAAAAGTTACACACAATAAAAAAGAATAAACACACAATAGAGAATTTATTGTTTCAGCGTTTTTGGAACAAGTCAGGGACTATTCGTATTTCGTGTAATTACACCTGTTGAGTATTAAGTTGTGTATTTTGGTACATAGAACGCGAATATAAAAGAAAAAATTGTTCGAACGACGATTCGATGTTTCAAATCGGTGTTTCAAATCGCCCTGGCGTCAACTTTGTGCATTATTGCATATGGTCTACAAAAATAGACATCACACAGCAAAAAGTAAACACGAAATGTTTCAAATACATTCAATTGGACACGATACATTCAAAGTTTTCCAAAAGAATCTTATTTATCTTACTTAATCGAAAATAAACTTTATCATAGTGTTTTGGAAAGCTCTTGACATCAGCTATTATATTGATGAAATGCTGACTGTCAGAAAGTACTTCGACTGTCGCAAAACACATTTTTTACTGCCACGACTTCAATATGACGTCATCGCCAACGGAACTTTAGTAGCAACGTCGTTACATTAGGACGTGTTTACAGTATTTAAAGTAAATTTTTAACATATACCCATACAAAGATATTTTCATTTTTACGAATTACCCCCNCCCCCCCCCCCTCTAACGAATTGCCCTTATCTCCCCTATATTAGGATGGCTGTTATTTTCGAATTTCTAATTTTTTTGTGGCATCACCCAGAATGGTTCTAATTCAAGAAAAAATAATCTGTGTAAAACTGCAGTCCTATCAGGTAAAAGGAAAACTTGCCCGCATGCCTCAAAATTTTATGATAGAGCACGGAAGAATAGATTTTCGTTGAATATTTTCGAAACTATTGAATATATTAAAAAAAGTTTTAAACAAATGTAAATATAAAGGTTTTCATATTCTATTCCATTTTTTCGTATTGCGAACCGTTTTCGAAATAAATCCAAGAAAGAAAAAGGTATAAAAACGATAGAATAAAATATAATATAATTATTTCTAGTGATTTTTTCAATTGATTTGAACATTCTTAATTAAGGTGTTGGAATAATGATTCTCGGACTTATAATTCCCGGGGACAACGCGTGTTCTCTATTGTCAATGCGCGCGCATCGTTGCGAGTACCACGATCGATAGCTCTCTTGTCGCGAGATCTTCCATCTTGTGATCACTTCCTTACCTTCTCTCTGTAATCATGCCACGTATAGTACGTTCCACGCGCACATAGTTTATCCGTTAAAATTCTTATTACAATTAGAAATCTATTGCTGTATTATTATCCAAATATAAAAGTTATATTTTTGATCACATTATAACCAACATAAGGAACATAAACACATACACGCACGTAAACACGCGCGCGCGCGCGCGCACATATATATATATATACAGGGTGTCCAAAAAGTTCCGGGACGGCGAAATATCTCGAAAACTAAGCATTTTAGGAAAAAGTGTTTCAGATAAAAGTTGTAAAGTTTCAAAAGATCTATTTAGTGATCTTATCAGTTTTACCTTGGATGGCGTCGCCAAGGTCAGATTAAAGTCATATCAACTTTTTTAAATGGAACACCCTATTGATTCTAGAATATAATAGCTGGTGTCAAGAGCTTTCCAAAACACTATGATAAAGTTTATTTTCGTTAAGTATTTTCCTAGTTATGAGGATTGAATGTTAGAGTATCGCCGACATTAACATTATCCAATGTGTACTACATGGAGATTGCCAGAAAAGATTTACATCTCTTTGTATACAGGGATACAATCGAAAAGAAATCTCTAAACAATACCAATCGGAAATTTCCGGGTTCAGAGAACATTAATATTTATAGGAGAAATATACCCTCGGCATCGTGATCGGCAATGCCGTAATCGACAACAGAAATATGCCCACATATTTAAAATTATAAAATTGAATTATTCTATATATTGAATTCAACTGATTTTGAAAATTTTGTTCATCATATTGGATCCGCCATTTTGAATTTTGTACTTTTGACATCGGATTCGTAATCAGCAACCTCGAAAACCCCTATATAGCAAATTTTAAGCGAATTCAGTGAATTTTGATAATTTTGTCCGTCATATTATATCCGCCATTTTGAATCCCGAATTTTGAATTTTTGACATCGGATTCGTAATCAGCGTCCTCGAAAACCCTTAAGTAGCAAATTTCAAGCAAATCTAATTGATTTTGATAATTTTGTCCGCCATATTGGATCCGCTACTTTGAATTTTGAATTTTTGACATCGGATTCGTAATCAGCGACCTCAAAAACCCCGAGATAGTGATTTTGAGGTATAGGTTATAGGGTAACATTATATACAAACAAATTTAATCTGTAAAAACGGCAATTTTTTGGTATATATTTATTAACAACAAATTATTTATTCAAAATTTCTTTCTAAAACTTATTTTATTTGTTAGAAGAAATTTAGCAATCCAGCAATACCAAATATGCTAAAGGAATACGTGAAATAATTGATTTATTGATAAAATAATCTTGGATAGTAGGTGAGCTCCCAGGGCTACACTGTGACGCAAAGAGTTAATGATTTCTAATATTCTTTTTATTTTTCTGGAAAACATATGTGTGTATTTGTGTTTGCGTGTGTTTACATGCGTGTGTGCGTGTGTGTGTGTGTGTGTGTGTGTGTGTGTGTGTGTGTGTTTATGTTTATCTTCCTTAATTAAGAATGTTTAAATCAATTGAAAAGATCACTAGAAATAATTTTATTTCCTTTTTCTATCTTTTCCTTTTTTAGATTTTTTTCGAAAATCGTCATATGAAAAAATGGAATAGAATATGAAAGATGGCCTTTATATCTACAACATTTGTTTGAAACCTTTTTTTGAATATATTCAATAGTTTAGAAAATATTCAACGAAAATTTATTTTTTAGTGCTTTTTAGTGCTTTAAAATTTTGAGGCATTGAGGCACGTTTTTCTTTTATCAGATAGGACTGCAGTTTTACACAGATTATTTTTTCTTAAATTAAAACCATTCTGGGGAATACCACAAAAAAAATTAGAAGAAAATTTTTCATCAAGAGTAAATAAGAGCCATCCTAATATGTATTGTATTATATATATATATATATATATATATATACACACACATGTACAGCAGCTTTTAAAAATTGAATGATATAATTGGCTTACCATCACTAAAGCGCTAATTGTACCGAGGATGGATCCGGCGAGCACGTCACTCCAATGATGTTTATAATTGGAGATTCGTGTCATCGCGGTAAACCAGGCCATGAGCAAACACAGAAGTTGAAGTAAGTGTTTAAGCAGTTTACTGCCCTTCCACTTCATTCTTAATTGAAGATACATCTAAACAATACCACAAATTTGATTATTCAATTATTATCAATTTTATAAATTAAAAACGTAATCGAATTATAACAGATAAAGTTTTGATTAAACAAGAAATCAGGCAAAATTTTTTTCTCAAATTCTATTTTGATATAAAATAGTTAAAGTGATACATCGCGAATTGAAAGTTATAAGAGAAACGAGAGGAAGAAACTTAAACTATATTTAACAAATTCTATAATTTTATAATTTAGATAATTCGGTATTAAATTTATTGTAGGTATTATTATATATTGATACAAAATTAAACAATTTAAATTTAATTTAATATTTATTTTGTGATCACCCTAATATGTATTGATTTGGTTAAGGCTGGCAAAGTACTTTTTAAAAGTAACTCGTTACCGTTATTGTTATTTAACAATGATTTATTACTTTTTCCATTATTTGCGTTATTTCCGTTTTTTACGTTATCTTTTTAATGCTAAAACGAGATCAAGTTAAACAAAAATTTACTTTCTTGATGTTTTTTTTATTAAAATATTAATAAAAACTATTCATTTGTATTTTAAATTCACAATATCACAAAAATATAAAAAAAATTTTTTTTAATGCTAAAAATAAAAATTAAACATTTTGTTGGTTTTTTGGTTTTTATTAAATTTATAAATAAATACAGCGAAATTTATATTTGTTTGCATCCTCAATTTTGTGTTTAAAATTTTTTAAAACATGATAATTTTGAACTGAAAATTGTTAAATTTGTTACCGTTACTGAAATAATGAAACTATGTTATCGTTATAATTACAAAAGAAAATGACACCAGTCCATTAGTAAAAAAAAAGTAACTGTAATGGTAATGACGTTACAAGTAACGTGTTAATTCTCAACCTTGGACATGGCTTCGTTTGAGAGATTGAACTGTAATCGAATTCTATGTAATAAATGCTAAAGTATGTAAATTGATCCTTACAGCACTGAAGATTCTGAAAACGGTCCGCGAACTGACGCACTCGTATTAAGTCCGTTATATTACGGTCTGGCTCATACTCGAATAATAAATCAATGATACAAATCAAGACTACTTACTGCAAGATAGATCATGGTGTAGGCCGAGAAGGATGAGTGACCGGAGGGAAACGACAATCTGTAACGATCAATCGTGCAACATTACATAAATCCAATTCATTGACAGGAATATGCGAGAATGGAAAAAAAATTTTTTTCTATCTTTTCACTTATTTGTTGTCAATCAGCATTGAGCGACAAAAATTTAATCAATTTATCGAATAATAATTAAAATTAAAAATTTAGTTCTTGATTATAAGTGAACCGATTAAAATAAATTATTGTGTGTAATTATGATTAATTCAATCAATTAATTGAAAATAATTAACCCCAGCTGATTAAAAATTAATTATTAATTTTAGGCCAGTATTCACAGTTGTAAATAATTTTTAATCTTTAATTAAAAGCATAATATCCATATTACATTTCATTACTATCTGTGCTGAATTGTTTCTGCTTGACTGATATTGAAGAGGGAGAGGATGTTCGCCGTAACAACACGTGTTCTTTTACTCTTTGATTTATTAGGTGCGTGCTTCTACATGCTTGAGGCAGTACTGACTCTCTGCATTCGTCTCCTCCGTCGCGTTCCAAAATCTATCGAGCCAAGCGCAAAACCTATGTAGCGCCACCTATCCCGAACTGCCCCAGAGGCACGGTGACTCGCCATACGCGGATAACATACGATCGTACCACAATCACGCTATACCAAAAAAATAAACAAACATCTGTATCTAATTATAACACGCCGCCCGCCTTGACAAATATAAGACAGTATATTTTCAATACATAGCTATGAAACTATAAACAATCTTAAAAACTACACGCACGATTCACTTATTCTAATATAGAAGAGACGTTAACAATGGCTCTCTTATATATTCCTCGCGCGGTTTTTACAGTGACCGCCCTTGTGAGACCGTCCGAACCTGGGTGTATTTCCAAAATTCTCGCCAGATTCCACTTAAACAGCTTGGCATCACTCTCCTTCAGCATTACTAATTGGCCTATCTGAAATGTCGTCTTCAAGTTGGACCTCCACTTATTCTTCGGTTGTCGTAGCCAAGTATTCCTTTGTCCATCTAGACCAGAACCGTTGCTTGAACTGTTCTACATGTTGTCATTGAGACAGTCGGTTGGCTGGGATTTCCTGCAGATCTACCTCTAGGTACTCTTGCAAATTTTCGCCAATCAGGAAATGACCTGGGGTCAAGGCCCGTAGGTCATTCGGATCTTCAGAAAGCGGTGTTATAGGCCGGGAATTCAATATTGCTTCTGACTGCACCAACACTGTTGTTAGCTCGGCAACCGTAAGACACGCCTCGCCTATGGTGCGTTTCAAATGTAATTTCAACAGGCGCACTGCCGACTCCCACAGACCTCCGAAATGCGGAGATCTAGGCGGTATGAAATGCCAGCATATCTGCTCCGTGGTTGCGAACTCTTGGATAGAATCTTTTATTCTTGAATATTTCTCGCAACGTGCGGTCTGCTCCAACAAAATTTGTGCCATTGTCCGAGTACATGTTTTTTACCTTTCCTCTCCTCGCTATAAACCTTTTCAATGCTGCAATAAATGACTCGGTACTCAGATCTTCCACCAATTCGATGTGCACCGCTTTCACCGCCATGCATACGAAGATCGCTACGTATACCTTATATTGCTTACTATTACGATGAATATGGTCCCGTACCATAAAGGGGCCGCAATAGTCCACTCCGGTATTAAGAAATGGTCTAGTTGACCCGGACATTTGGTAGCTAGCCCATCATTTGACAGCTGGGCCTTGGACTCGCCTTCCGACATCTGATACATTTGCGTAAAATCTCCTTGACTCTGCTCTTTGCCAAGATCGGCCAGAAGGCTTCCCTTATGGAGTTTAAAGTGGTCTGGACCCCGGCATGCATTAACTTCTCGTGGTAATGCACTATCAACAATCCAGTGATATGATGACGAGTCGGCAGTATGATCGAATGCTTCGCTTCAGTTGCCATTGTTGCGTTCTTCAGTCTTCCTCCTATGCGTATAATGCCTTTGTCGTCTAAAAACGGCGAGAGCGCAACTAATCTTGACTTTCGCTTAACTCTTCCATCTAGCTGTAGGTCTCTCATCTCTTCAGCTAACTCCTCGTCTTGCACTAACTTGATAATTATTAACTTGGATTCATTAACTTCCGCCGCATTTATTGTACCTATTCTACGTTCCTTTTTGCTACATCTAATATTGTAAATAAATCTTAACATATACGCCCCAATACGCAACAACTTGTACCAAGAGGAATATCTTTTGTAATCTATAATCGCTTCCAATTTGATCGCTACTGCTATCACAGTTTGTTTCCTTTTTTCCAGAATATTTTTAAACAATTTCTCACTCTCTTCTAGCCAGAATTCAGGCTCTTGTTTTAGCCACGTGGGTCCGCACCACCAAAGCTCAGATTTTGTCAATTGTTCGGGGTTCGCATCCCTCGATATTAAGTCAGCCGCGTTATTCTTTGACCTTACGTGTCTCCAGTCAGAAGGTGAGGAACTGTTGTGTATTTCACTGACTCTATTCGCAACAAACACTTGCCATCTCTTAGACGACGAACTTATCCATGCCAAGACTATTTTAGAATCTGTCCAATAGAAAATTTGGGCTATTTTGAACTTCAAGATATTTAGCACGCGACTCATTAGACTCACCAGCAGCACGGCTCCACATAGCTCTAACCGCGGCAACGACAACATTTTTATCGGTGCTACCCGAGACTTTGAACAAATTAATGTAACACTAATGTTTTCATGTTTATCTCGTTCGCGTAAGTACATGCATGTACCATAAGCCTTTTCGCTTGCGTCGCAAAATCCGTGCAACTGCAACAGGGAATCACTACCGATACTATCAATCTAGGAATTTGTAGCTCTTCAAGCAAATATAACTGATTTTATTTGACTCCAAGCTTTATGTACGTGCATGGGCACGGATTCGTCCCATTCGATCCCCAAATTCCATAAATCTTGCATTAAAATCTTCGCGGACGTTACTATGGGTCCTAAAACCTAACGGATCGAAAAGTTTACATATTTGCGATAGCACAGCCCTCTTTGTTACACGTTGATTGCTTTCTTCTTACGCTATCTTGTATTGGAATGTATCCTTATGAGGGTTCCATAATACGCCTAATAACTTTGATTCTTTTTCGTTACTAATGTCCACGCTCTCATTCATGGTATTCGTGCTTTCGTGGGATGTAATTATGTTAGTTTTCCATTTATGTAGCCTAAACCCACCTTTCGCTAACAACTCCGTTAATTCTTGTTTTAATTTCATGACTTCGCACTCGCTATTACCTCCCGTTAATAAATGTCTGTAAAAAATGTAAAAACTATTACAAACTACTTCCACCGCTTTAGGATAATTTACTCTCTCCAATTCTGCCAATTGATGCAAACATCTAACTGCCAAAAATGAAGCAGGCTTTGTGCCGTAAGTCACGGTAAGTAATTTGAAATCTTGTATTTCGTCTGCCGGATCCTCCCGCCAAACAATGCTTTGTAATGCCGTTTGCCTTTCGTCTACTAATATCTGCCGGTACATTTTCTCTATATCTCCGCACAGGACGTACTTAAAGCATCTAAACTGCATTATTAACGAAAATAGATTGGATTGTAACACTAGGCTCTTATGTAAGGCGTCGTTTAATGATTTGCCTTGTTTATATCGACTGGAGGCATCGAAAACCACTCTAGTTTTTGTTGAGGTACTATCGTTTTTTATCACCGCGTTATGTGGGAGAAAAACTTGTAACTTTGTTTGGTTTGTGTTCACACGTTGCATATGCCCTAACCGCTGATACTCTTTCATGAAGGACATGTATTCCGTTTTGAAGGTCGGTTCCCTGGCAAATCTTTTCTCTAACGATAAGAAGCGTTTTAGTGCTATCTCCCTAGAATTATTAAGCAACGGCAGGATTTCTTCCTTTACAGGTAATTTGATCACAAACCGGCCCCCCTCCTTGCGGCTATAGCTTTCTTTAAATAACCTTTCGCAATACTCTTCTTCTGCAGTGACAATTTTCGTGTCCACGTACCTTTCTACCTCCCAAAACTTCTGAATCGTTTGACCTAGCTCCTCAATCACGCTTAGATTACAACTTGTTTGCAATCTTTTCTTATTCGCCTCAGCTATACTAATTGATCCCGACACTACCCAACCAAACAATGTTTTTTGTAATACAGGTTTGTTTTTCCCGAGCTTTATCTGTTCTATGCAAACAAGCTCCCAACATTTTTCTACTCCTATCAACATGTCTATTTTATTCGGAATATCGAAGCAAGGATCGGCTAATTTAATATTTCTTGGCAGTTCCAAACTTGTTCGGTCCACTTCGATTATAGGCAATCGTTGTGTAATTTCGGATAATACTATGCATGATATGTTTGTACCGAATGTACGGAACCGTGAAGCTACATTTAACTCGACCGCCTTCAATGCACGCGATATGTGGCCGCTTATCCCTTTGATTTCTATTTGACTATCATTAACTTTTACCTTTAATCTTTTTACAAACTCTTCTGTTACAAAATTAGATTGAGACCCGTTGTCCAATAGCTCCCTTCCTTCTAGATATTGTCCCTTATGGTCTTTAACTAGTACCCTGGTGGACAATAGCGCTTGAGTAGACCTTACAAGTTGGGATTGAGCGTACATGTACACTGTCTTATTCTGCCTGTTTGTTTCGTTTTCTTATCCGATTGGTCTTCTTCCGAGTTGTGTTTCCACGTACTATAACGATCATCGTGTAACAAAGTGCTGTGCTTTTTTGCGCATTTTCTACAACCACTGGCAGTGCATTCTTTTGCCATATACTTATCCTTTAGACAATTTAAACATAACTTTAAAACCCTTATTTTGTTTAAGCGATCCGCGACACCGAACTCTTTAAAGGATTTACACTGGTAAATCTGATGATCGCCCTTGCAATGAGCACACTTGATGCAAGTCACTGCAGTGTGTGCAGTTGTCGTTTTACTGAAAGATTGACGGGATTTAGTAGTTAATTCTATGGAGGTGCTCCTCCTTGCTACTGCTTCTAATGTTTCACACCAGCGAGTCAGAAATTCGTTAAAAGTAGGCAATTGTTTGCTTTCCAGACTTCCCTTCCATTCCTTTATTGTAAAATAGTCTAATTTACTAGCTATCATGTATATCAACAAATCATCCCAGTGATTTACCTGGCGTTTTAAAGCGGCTCTCGTATGTTTGAGCACGCCATCTAACAGACTTCGTAACGTGGTGCTATTCTCTCTTTTTAATGCGGGTAATTCTAAAATGGCCTTGATGTGATTCTGAACGGCTACCCGTTCGTTGTCATACCTTTCCTTTAATCTCGACCAAGCATCGCTATAATTTGCTTCTGTAATTTCTAAGGACTCTATAGTTTCGGCCGCCTCACCCTTTCATGCAGATTTTAAATAATGAAACTTTTGTTTACTATTTAAAGCAATATTTGAATGTATCAATGAATCGAAGATACTAAAAAATAAGTGCCACTCCTCATAAGCTCCACTAAAGGTTGGCAAATCAATTTTCGATAGTCTAATCGGAGCCTCATTGATTCGACTTCTTGTGTGATGGGCCGTTGCATTTGTTTCTGCCAATGCTTGATCGAAAGTATCGGTAGCCAATGCTGTTCTAACGCCTTCCTTCACTATCCGATCATCTAACAACCTCAGATTAACATATTTCTCTTCGTAATTCGCAATTTCCTGATCTATTTGGGCCTCGTTTGTATCTTTATCATGAACCGCTAATTCTATTAAACTTTCTTCTAATGACTTTCGCAATTCTTCTAACTTATTCAATCTTAATTTTACTTCTTCAACGTCCGCGGTGCTTGGCTGTTTTATAAAATTTTCTATACGTGTGAAACCCGCCTTCACTATTCTTTTCTTTAACCTTAATTTCTGTACATCGACATTCTCCGCCATTGTGAATATTAATTAATTGTTAAACAATTACAACTCGAATTGACAATCGTGGGTATTACAAAGGAATTTTCATTAAATTGACCTTGAATTTACGCAATATTACTCATACGCAATTCCGTGATTATTGTCTCTTAACGTTTAATATGGCCGCGTGTAGCACGCTAATCTCTTCTCGGGCGACGACTCGTACCTCGTATGACTGTCCGTATGACGAACTCGACCCTCCTGAATCTGGGACTTCTCTACTTCGCGTGTGAATACTCGCCGTCGCACTCGTCGGAAACTCGTCTCGTCTCGTTTGTGTACAGTGCCGCCGCGTGCGTCGTGACGTCGTTGCTGCCGTTTGTGCGGGACTCGTCGCCGCTTGCCTGGTCTTCGTGGATTCTTCTCGAAGAGCGTAATAATCTCTCTCGCTTTACATATGGCGGACTCGTGTGGTCGAGCTAATGGACTCGTCCACCTCGCCTTATCTATATGGCGGACTCGCGTAGTTGAGCTAATGGACTCGTCCGCCTCGCCTTGTTTATATGTATGACCAGACGCCTTTATTCCGCCTCTTACCTCGTCAGCGTATCTCTCCCTGCAGCAGTAACCGCGCTTAATGCGTTACTGTTAATATTCCGTACGAAACTGCGGGCCTCCGTCGTGCGGAAATCCGCCTCTTCTTGTCCGGACTCGTTGCGCCCGGATCGTATGTCGATTACAATCTTTCGTACTCCCGATTCCAAATCTGTCGGGATCCGGCTCGAAGGACCATGTGCTGAATTGTTTCTGCTTGACTGATATTGAAGAGGGAGAGGATGTTCGTCGTAACAACACGTGTTCTTTTACTCTTTAATTTATTAGGTGCATGCTTCTACATGCTTGAGGCGGTACTGACTCTTTGCATTCGTCTCCTCCGTCGCGTTTCAAAATCTATCGAGCCAAGCGCAAAACCTATGTAGCTCCACCTTTCCCGAACTGCCCTAGAGGCACGGTGACTCGCCATACGCGGTAAATAATATATGGTCGTACCACAATCACGCTATACCAAAAAATAAACAAACATCTGTATCTAATTATAACACTATTGATGATATCTCGAATTGAATAGTGGTAAATCATCGTGCGTTATAACATCGAGCAAATTTTTATTCTAAAGAAGTTGTCTGTAAGAATAAATAAGTTAAAATTTATATGTGTTCCTCTTGTCTTAATATATTAAGTCAATCTTATTTAATTCGATGAAGAAGAATAGGAAGTATAGATCTCATCTTATAAATACAAAGTAGAAAGTATCTTCTATCAAATGATATGGCAGTTTTTATATTATTGTTTCGTATTTTGTAATCCCATGTACGGTTTAATAGCAGGGCCAGAATCGGGCCAACATCGGCATCCAACTTCCGACTGTCGGCCCACTATTGGCTGCGATGTCACACCGACATCGGCATAATATCCAAATGATAAGATCGGCCCGACTTGCATGCCAGTGTTGAAACGACATTGGTAACCGACGTTGGCCCAATGTTGTATGCCAATGTTGAGCCAACGTTGATATAAGAATTTTTATTTTAAAAAAAAGTTTTTTTTAGTTTTTGAACAAGATATTTTATTATTCTTTCGCATGTAAGATTCTATTTTACTAATTAAAATTACGCATTATTTTATAATTTTTAAAAGCATCGGCGGGATTCGAACCTAATACCAAAGATTTCGGTAATAACCTAAGACGCTAACCACTAAGCTAATCGTACACTTGTGATATTGTTAATAAAAAGTTATATTTGAAGTAAAGCTGTTTTGAACAGGAAGGAACTTGCGTCTTGAATACCGCGCGAACATTTTCACTAGCCCTTTGATTATGTATAGCCTTAGATATTTTTAATAAAACTATATAAATAATTAAAACCTGTTCCTGCCCATAACCAGACCAGTAAAGATAGCCAAAAAATAACAATTGGAAATAATACCGGAGCATAAAAAAACATTATTGACGTAAAATGCGCGTTGCAAAAATCAATTTTGCAACTAATTGTTATAAACAAATTGTTAAAAATTGACTGTAGAGGAAAACTGATTGCGCCAATCTATTCAACGGGAAAAATTACTAAAAAAACTTATATGACGCTTTCTTAATTGTTAAAGTTGTTATAATTGTTATAAACAAATTAATTGCATAATTAATTTTTGCAACGTGCTTTTTATGTCAATAATGTTTTTTTACGTTTTGGTCCTATTTCCTACTGTTATTTTTTTACTATCTTTGCTGGTCTGGACATAGGCAGGAACAAGTTTTAATTATTTATTAAAGTTTATCGACTCCTGTCCGATGCTGACTGTGAGCTGATGCTGGCGACATTACGGTAAAACGACTATATATTATAGTTTATTTTTTTTATAAAATATGAATGAATTAAGAAAGAGTCATCTATGTGTTTTAGTAATTTTTCCCATAAAATCACATATTTGATTGAAAAATAACATATAACATGTAATAACATATAACGAATTGAAAGTCAGTTGCTGTCGTAATACCAATGTTGGCCCAACGTTGGCCCAAGAGTCGTCGTCGAGCAAGAGTCGACTAACGTTGTCTGGGCCGACGTCGTGCCGCGGTCGGATTGACAGTCAGTTGCCGTCATAATACTAATGTTGGCCCAACGTTGGCCCAAGAATCGTCGTCGAGCAAGAGTCGGCTAACGTTGTCTGGGCCAATGTCGCGCCGCGATCGGTTAACAAACAGTCGTCTTGCCGTAATGTCGCCAGTATCGACCCGAGAGTCAGCGTCGGGCAGGAGTCGGTAAACCTTACCTGGGATAATTTATAATGTACTTTGCAATATAACTTAAGAAGATGTTACATTGTGTCGAATGTCTTCATATGCAGTTGAAGGATTAACGTTTTTCAATAACAATCGTATACGCTTGTTATTTCTAAATAATAGAATGGTATATAAAGATAGGTCAGTAAACGAACAATTAAAAGGATATGACAAATATATTATAATAAAATCCTAGGGACCGAAACGTTTGTATATTTCGAAGAATAATACATGGATTCACACACGAAGACCTTGGTTGGCTCTTAATTGATATTGAACATTATCTTAAATATATTATAATTTCATCTGATAGAAAGAGCAGAAGGCTTGCGACGGAAGCGGAGGTCCCAGGCGCGTGTGTGTATGTGTGTGGCAAGCGTTTTAGGATTAAGTTAGTAATAAGTTAGATAATAAGGCTAAGTATAAGTGCAGGTTAAGTGGCTGGGTGTAATGAAAGATTGTAACCCCAAGGGGAACAATAAATATTTATCTATATTATAATTTCATAATATAGTAACACGTTAAACCTTAATAAGTTAATGTTTATTTGTTGATTTATACACCTTACTCGATTTCGTTGTTTTGCAGATTACAATTTATCTCATTTATTAGCAGATAATAGAGGAGAAGAGGGTATTATGGCTATTGCCGACAATATGGCTACCCCTATTATCTCCATTATTAGGTGACGTATTTTAACAATTGTTTATAGAGATATTCGTTTAGTAGCCTATAGTTTTTTAATGATGATAATATACCAATACATAATAATTGACAATTGTTATAAAGCATTTTTACTTTTGAGCACTTCTAAACTTTTTTAAAGTACACATTTAACCTTTAATTACACATACTTACGCATTATTCTTAAACTTGAGTGTATTATCACACGAATGTACATACACTCGAGTGTTTTTTTGTTATTTAAGTTTTTATTCGGCTATACACATTTCGAGTTATACAAAGTTAAAACAATAACATGGAATTTTATTAATATGGTTTTTTCAGTGAAATTTTTATATCGAAATATTTCTTCGATAAATCGATTGTCATTCTAGAGGGCGGTATTTAGAAACATTAGAGACATCATTTTATGATTGTTGTTTAATGTTAAACAAGGATAAAATAATTGTTACATCCAGCCTCAAGGAAAAGAGTTATCTCTCAAAAGATACTTAGGATTTGGGTAAGGCAGGGAAGGATGCAACAAAAACTCTTTTGTTCTCGTGGCCGCACTAGAGGGACGTGCGGTACGAGCCGAAAGCACTTTAATGACTCTGAAATATGGGTCAGCGTGTAACGACACGTTTTAACACCTTTCCAAGAGTCGTGCGATCGTCGATCCTAATTCGAGTCAGAGAATCTAATCTCTTCAACTCGGGATTAGATCTAGCGTGATCTTTTATTCGGAGGAGTTTCACGAGACGGGTTTACTTAGAGGGAATGAAATAAATTTTAATAATTATGCCTTTTTTAATTTAAAGATAAACATATATTCTGTTAATTGAAGTACAAAAGTATTTGATATTCGCTAGGATTTTACTATAAGTCGATACATAATTACTTAACACTTGCTGAGATTTTACTATACTTGATATACAGGGTGTCCCATTTTAACTTGGACAGCAAAATATCTCAAAAACTAAGCCCCATA
>QKQZ01013591.1:0-15050 GCA_003595255.1 Solenopsis fugax
CGCGGCGCGGCGCGGCGCGGCGTCGCGTTTTTCCTACCGCCTGCCCTCGTTTTTGTTTATTACCGACCTGTCATGCGAGTTGCCGCGCTCGATTCCGAGTTAAACGCTGATTTACAAAACCAATAACATCTGAAATTGACGAGATTTGAATTTGTCGCGACGATAATTAGATTATTGATAATGGCAATTAAATTCATATCAGAAGGGATGAAGGCTCAATTTAACTCGCGCAATTGTACTTGTTATGTGTAAACGCATATATGTATTTTTTTTTATTTTTTTCTGCAATTAAAAGTCTAAAAGTTTGTTTTGTAAAAACTGTCTTTTTGGCAGTTTGTCTGTCATCTTTCTAATTGAAGTAAGTCAGTATTTACCTCTATCTTAAAACTTCGCGGTTATATTATAGCTCTTTCTTTTTAACAATTTATTTAAAAAATATATATAAGTTTGTAACAAAATACTATTGTCTTCTTAAAATCAAAATTTTTTAAATTTATTTCTGTGGTGGCCCATATTGCCATCACTGACCCACTATACCTACATTTTTATAAATTATAATAAATAATTAATATTTCATAACTTTGAGTTTATTAAACATTTTGATGAATATAATCGTGAAGTTTTAATATAAAATATAAATTATTAACAAAGTTATTGAATAAAATGTAAATGAATGCCCATATCACCTTTCCCTCTACAATAATAAAATGTTCGGTCTCCTCCAAAATATATACATTTTTTTATTTTTATCTATTACTGCACAGTGAACATGCAAATCGAAATACATATTGCAATGTTAACATGAAAATTCCCGACGAAATTAATAGAAGACACTGCAACCGAAGTGGCTAATTAAAATTCTAAATCCAGCGATTTTACCTTCCCATTTCCATATGCTGATTTATAAATGGAATTGCAGATTCATCTCGATATAACGAGCGCATCGATCCACATCGGCATGCAACACGAAAATAGATCTCGCGTACGTGCGCGATACGAAAATACGACGACGGATGTACTCGTCGCACGCGATCGATTGCGTACACCGTGCGCAAATTATGAAATCGGCAGATGGTACGTACACAGATATGTGTGTACACTCCCCATTTTAAAGCTCAAATATTTGGTAATGAATATTACGCGTACGACACCGACAGTGAGCGAGGCGGGCGCGGGATAGACGGAACGAGCTTTAATACTCCTGATTGGAAATCTGAGGCCTAAATAGCCGCCGCGCCGCGCCGCGCTCGTCCACCCGGACTCGTCTCTTCGACGAGACCGTCGGCCCGTGGTGGGCAATCATGAACAGCGGATATTAGCTGGAGAAATATATCGTGGAATTTCATGAAGTATGAACGAGCAGCATCGTTGCTTCTTCCGGTTCCGCTCACGGAATTTTCGCTTTTTCCTTTCCCTCCACCCGAAGAGCGATCGGGATGCTATAGCTACGCGATATGGACCACTACTATCGCGCCACATTATCGATCGTCGCGCACACACACACACACACACGCACGCACACGCACGCACGCACGCACGCACGCACGCACACACACACACACACACACACACACACACACACACACACACACACACACACACATACGGCAAACAAGCGTATTATTCCAGCGCCCAACAGCTCCCTTTTAATAGAAAGTAACGAGACAAGGAGTGTAAGAATGTTTGTAGATTAAATGTAAATTGACTCCCCGACCCTTTCCCTTGAATCGCCATTGTAACGTTGCACCGTTCTCATTTGCTTCGCCAAGGTGCCGCTCTCGGAGGCACGACGGTAAGATTTTAAGTTAATTTTTCAGGAGCACGGGGGATAATTCAACGGTGAAAAGTCTCGTTTTATATCGCCTCGGAAAAAAGAAACTTTCATTTCCGACTTACAACGGTCGTCGCTTAATGAAATCGACCGTGTTAGCGCAATTTCCCTACAAATTTAACTCCTTACTACATATCGTTAAAATCTATTTATTTACTCTTGGCATTTGCATATTGATACTTTTTTCATATACTTGTTTAAATAAATATGCAAACGCCCAAAATTTATTTGAAATAATTTTCCTTTCGATATAATAGTTTGATAGCTTTCGAAATGGCTTATCTCGACCAATATATCGTGGAATTTACATATTAATATTTTGGTAATGTAACACAACATTTAAAATTGAAGACCAAACACGCATATCGATATGTTACTCCACTATTCAGTGTCCACTTTCGTCCGTTCCGGATATTCGTTTGAAATAGATTTTACTAAAATATAACGTTCGGAAAATTAAATGCCATATATTTTCCGCTTGTTAACGCATAACAGGTCGAGAGAGAGAGAGATTCAAGGCACAAGGCAAATCATAGAGTGGTAGAGTAGACAAAGAAGTGAGTTCGGCGAATCTGCCGAATCATTTATCAGTGCAATCCGAAGCGACGCCCGTTTCGTCGGCGCGACGTATTCTCTCGTCGAACAATCAAGTCTCAAAGTGAAGGGTCCCGGCCTTTGACTTGGACTGTTCTCTTAATTCCTTGTCAATTGTGCACGATCAAACGATCGCTGGTACGCACGAAGAAGCCGCTCAGGTTCAACTCGCTCGGACGACTCGGATACTTCGGACGATTCGAAACGTGCTGCGAATATTTGGCCGCCGAGGCGTGTCGTACTGAAAATACTTCGACGGCGCCCGAAAGAACTCGATCGACTTCCATTCGATAAAACACTTATCGCTCTGATCTGCTTTTGCCTGTGACCATTCGTCGTAAATACTAGTCACTTCGCAACTTTAACCTTTAGAAACCGATCGTATTATTATTTCACAATTTCTCCAGTTACTCTACTTAAAAATTTATACATATGCCAAAGTGAAATATTCCAAAAATATCGACCTTTCGATTTTTAAACATTAACGATCGCAAAATCTGCACACAAAAATTCGTACAACCATGCTAAAGAAAATAAAAGTCAATCTTTTTCATTACTAATAAAGTAAAGAAAACATATTTAAAAAATAAGGAAATTCACTTTTTGTTTCCATTATTGACATAAATATTTTTTGTTCGGCTCATTTATTTTATATAAAAATTCTCTCAAATTTATTTAAATATCTACAAAGCAGCTGGATGTTAGACAATTCTCAATACAAGCTCCGTTTACAAAATGAAATATCGTTGTATATATTGAATGAACCAAGGCTGAACTTTTCACCCGCGCTTTTCATTCCGTTAATTAGCAGCTTATCGAATCGATATCGGGGGTGCAGCGCGAAAAGGCTATGCACGAGCTCTACGGTACTCTCGACATTTTTTTCCTTTTTTTTTCTCCCATTCATCGCTGCTGAGAGCGCGTCCATCTATCGACGGATCGCCATGGGACGAAGGTCCGATAAGAATCACGATCCGGATAGACAAACGCGACGCGCGCGTCTGTTTATTTCTTCCCTTCTATTATTTTTTTCTTTCTTTTTTTATTTCTTCCATGGAGTTCATGGTAGAACGAGCAGCGAACAAATGGTCAAGTACAACTCTCGGACAAAATTGGCAAGCGAATACTTTGCAACGAATGCAGATTTCGCGAGCCATTTGTCAATCCAGCCATTGGGCCTGCCGTGGTCCTGACCGGAGGGGACACTTTAATCGACAATCATTTACTACCCGGCCGTCCAGCGGTGCCCCTGCGCCCGCACTGCACATTCTCCTCTTCGTCCTTCGTCCTTCCACTCCGGGTATATCCCTCTGACAGTTTCTCCTTCTCTTCCCGCACGCGCGTTTCCCTCTAACCCGCTCTTTCAACGGCAAAGGGTGCCGCGATTAAAACACCATCTGTTGATATTCCACCGTTGTCGCCCTCTCGCACTCTCATCCCTACAGATTCAAATTTAATGCACGTTCGTCGCTCCATATGAGGAGACGTCTTTTTCACGGACATAATACGTCGCGTAATCATTTGCCCAGAGGAAAAAACGGACGTGTGAATAAATTAATCTGCGATCGATGGGTAGCGAGGATGAGTAACGAGGCACGAGCGTCAAAACTGACAATCATCTTACAAATGTAATTCTTTAATTGCTCAAGATATAAAATGACATTTACTGACAAAATTTATGAAGAGTCACACATTATTATATACTATTAATAATAGAAAATTCAGTCATTTACATTATATTAGATTAGTGTATACTAAAAGCTACTGTACATAAAGTTAACAAAGTTAAATGTAAAAGCAGATAAGCAAGATTTTAAACGATTAAATACCCAATAATGATACTGTCACATTATTTAACAGAATATACATTTATTACTTCATTGTCAAGTTGATTATATTATGCCACGAGATTATTTAGATATTTATGCAGCAGCCTTTAATGTGCTAATTCAGTGTAGTGCGAGTAACCGCATTTACCATAAGATTTATATATAAAATAATATTAGGTACCAAGATTGACCGTAGTTGTGATGCTTCTTTACACAGAAAAAAAATTAGTATCAAATCAACAATTCATTGTTTCATATATATGTAAACATGCAAGAATATAAAATCTTCTTGGAAGAATTTATAATGTTAAAGAAACTTAATTTTGTTTACAAATTGAAATGAGAACGCCTTGTACGGTCAAGCTGGATCTTAGTGCTTTTAATAAATTTTACTTGTGTGATTTTTATATACCTTTTTTCAAATTCAACCGACTACGCGCCGAATTACTTTTCCGGTCATAACGCAGCTATGAGTTGAACATGAACAGGTAATATCACATTTATTAAATTAGAAATAATTTAATAATTATCGATGCTAACTTGCATCTTGATATTAGACCCCTTATCCCCCCTGAAAAAACTGTAAAGAATTTTTCGCAATAAATTAATATCAAGATGCAAGTTAGCATCGATAATTATTAAATTATTTCTAATTTAATAAATGTGATATTACCTGTTCATGTTCAACTCATAGCTGCGTTATGACCGGAAAAGTAATTCGGCGCGTAGTCGGTTGAATTTGAAAAAAGGTATATAAAAATCACACAAGTAAAATTTATTAAAAGCACTAAGATCCAGCTTGACCGTACAAGGCGTTCTCATTTCAATTTGTATGTATTACATTAACGGTTGAATATCTCTAATTTTTTTAATTTTGTTTCTTCAGATAAGCAAATTATATCTATAAGATTATAAATTCTTTCAAGAAGATTTTATGTTCTTGCTTATATATGAAACAATGAATTGTTGATTTAATACTAATTTTTTTGTGTACTTATTTGTGACAATTCATGGAACAGATTCAAATTTTGTTTTAAATTCTATAAATCACGATACAAGTCTATAAAATGCCGAAACAAATTTACGACAGCGATTGTCTATCGTGTATACAAATTCTTGAATAGTTTATAAGATTTAGAAACGTTGACAAGTTTTGAAAGTCGACAAACAGTTAAGCCCAAGAGAATTGATATATGCTGATACAAGATTGATCGCGCGGGAGATACAAATGGAACAATCAAAATAGGTGATCGATTCGAAATTAAATCGATAATTCGAAATTCTCGGATTATTTGAATTCAAATTTTTTAGATTTGATTCAAATTCGAACATCTCTATCGAGATACTTTTCATGCATAACACTGCAATCTACGTGTAATTTTTCTGGATCCTTAAGAATTCCGAAGAAAATCTCTCTCTTGAAATTGACGGACGCCAAGCAATCGTGCGCTGATTCTTTAGTGACTTCCTCCCGCTTCTTCACGATTCATGATAGATACTCAGTGAATTTACGAAAGCACTTTCCGAGCGGCTTATCGATAGTGATGCGGAGAGAGATACGCTCCGCCCGTGAGTTCACGTTCCGACATGTATTTTCGCGAAGGACGGTGTACCGAGCAGATAGAGTTAATTCGCGTGCGAGAGAGTAAAGCTTGCCGGAGACGCGCATTTCGATTTGTGATCAGTTCGTTACTTCGGAACGGACGGGCGCAGGAGCTGCACTCGCGCGCAACGGGAAAGCATCGGGGACGAGCCATCCGCGTAATTTTGTTTGCTCGTGCCGCTCTCATCGGCCCTTTGTTCGCTCCTGCGTCGCGCGTCTCGTTTCATTACATCGATCCCAGTCCTGGGATCGATACCGTCCGGCGACGCGGTAGCGATACGAAGCGCGCGCCCACGTGGAGCGGGATCTATTAACGCTCGCCCGTGTTACGGGGTTGCGAAGAAAAACCGGGGTGATTTAATTCGATACCGGATGTGCCGGGGTGAGCGCGTAACACCGGCTAAAAATTGTGTCGCGCCGCGCAGAGAATAGTTCGTTATCCAGCGAACGGCCGTCGCCGCGCCAGGCCGAAAAGGACGAGTCGTTGATGCGACTTTTTGTTTGCCCGCCCTGATCTATCATCTGCTTTATACGGCTTCATCGACCGATAGAGAAGAGAGGAACGAATTGGGACACGGTGACAAGCGAATACGTTCGCCGCGTATCGCGTGGGCCGCGAACCATTTAACCCTCGAAATATGTGGGTGGAAATGACATTGTGCGTAGTCCCGTGAAGATATCTAACATCACAAATCGATTTTGCATTTATGATTCTCTATTATAGGCGAAAGGTGTGGGTAGAAACTCGCAAATTCACTTCCAGCAGGATTAAAGGTTGGAGAGCTAACATTTCATTTCTGACTTTTCGAGGAGGGATGCAAAAAAATATACTTGAAATACTTTACGCATTGTTTGCGCACTTTAGAAATCTTGAATGTTACAGAGTATCAGCGCATCCTTTTCGCAATCTTGCAAGAGATGTATGAATATAGAAGTGAAACATATCTAGAATTCCGTTCTTTGATAATCTGTTCCATTTCAATTCTCTTGACAATGTTAACGGTATAAATTTGTTCAAAGGCAGCATTCAAAGTGGAACAACGGTTGACAGTTGATCGCAGATTAATGTTAACACATGACAAACAATATTGAGACTGAACTTGAATATTGGAATCGTCGAAATGACTCCAAACTTTTAGACTCATAAACTCGATCACGAGATTTAACTGCACCGATTTTATTCGGATCGATCGCAATCAAAGGTTCGTATCAACATTATATAATAAAAGTATCATTAAATTTTTTATTATAATCTTCGTTTCCGAGATTTAAAGCGGAATCTAACAAGGAGAAAACTTGAGATAAGCTACTTGGTAGCGCCTCGACAATGCCAATGCCAAAGTCATCCGATATTTTTTATATACTTGGCGTCACGACGCTACTGCATCACTTGATTTGGAAAACTCGTAATGGGACACCCACTCGACTATGTAACTAACAATTGACGTCAAGGACTCTCGACAGCTCCGGGGACGTAATCAAGGATGCAATTCCATGATGCAACCCAATTACATCATGGAATTGTAGCACTGAAAAGGAATCAAAATTGTGTGAGTCGAAACAGTTGCGGTTTAAAATTGCAACATGCGTTCTAGCATAAAAAAAAAACACTTTTTTAATCAACTAACTAAATCAAATTATAAAATACCAAAATCTTGTGCTAACTCTTAGAGGCAATTTTCCATTATTTATTCATTTGTTTCAATTCACTTTAACTTGTATTGATACTATTGTTGCATGGAAAGTACAGTTTTGCTAAAGTGTCTAAAATTTTAGCTGGATTCAGATCTGAAAATAATTAAAACAATTACGTAAGATAATCAAATTAGTTGATAGAATATCAAAACATTTTGCAGCCATGCTCATGAAGCTTGAATGTCCCACGTAATTATTTTGATGGCCCAACAAAGTTATTTTCAGATCTGTATCTGGCTAAATTTTTTTTTATATTCAGCAAAACCGTTCTTTCCGTGCATATGAATTTGTGTTTCAGGGAAGCGCGAACTCAAAATTATAATTCCACGATAAGCTCACGCCATGGCGGATCTCGGGGAAAAATTTCGGACATTTTCTGACGTAATCGGTTCGTCGGACCATCTGTATGGTCCGCTCGTTCCGATTTACGATTGATACCAGTGTCGAGCAACGTGCGCAAACGTGGAAAGACCGTGTCCAGCGATAACTGTACGCCTAGTCAGGCGTCTCTTTCCCACGGCGAACGAATCGCCGAGCAGAAGCGTGGACGGCGGAGAGCGAGTTAATTTGTTCACGGTAATAGTACATATTCGGTACGTACCGGGCAAATGAACTCCATACCGCGACGCTACGTCGAAAGATAAATGTGTCGACGGGGAGAAGCTTGTCATTCGATAACAAATGTCAGTTGCGGAGCCGCGCCCGTGCGCCGCCGTCGCCCGTTCCGTATTTATCGCAACGAATGGTTGCAGGTGCGCGTCATTTTTTTCCAAGCACACAGTCTACCACGGCCATTTCCGAAAATGTAGCAAAATTGTGAGCAACATTATATTCCCTCATAACTCTCTTCCGAGATTTAAATGTGAGGATCACAAATGAGAAATAATAATGAGATTTTTTTATAGTATTAACAAAAGAAACGAAAGATGGAGAAAAATACGAGAGAAAGAGAGAGGGAGAGAACTAGTTTGCATTTTCAAATTTTACGGAAGAATCTATTCAGGCGAGCGGCAGAAGTTATTAGCGAGGGAAGAAAACAACGGTAAGGTAATTTCAAGCGGATAATTAGATAACGCGATCGCATCGAGGAGAGTCGATACGTGCGGCGCGTTCTGTTCCGTGGAAGTTTTTCACGCCGTCAATCAGCCTCCAGGAGAAACTCATCGCGGAGGAGCCGCACGGATAATAACGTCTTCCCGGGAGACCAACCAGTAATAACCGAGTGGCGGCTGGAGATTGGGGGTTGGCGATGGTCGAGGAGTCGAATTAGAGAGGAGGGTAGAAGGAGGTTGGAGGGGAAGGCGGTGGCTGCTGCTGCTGCTGCTGCGCGAAGAAGCCACCAAGTGGAAAGCGAGTCTTCCGAGAGGGACCGTCCTATCTTCTTACCCCTTTCCCGTGACCGCAAAAGAGGAAGGAAGGAAGAGAGTGAGGAATAACATTCATTATTCTCCGGAGCTTTCGGTAATTCGTGATCGGGGCTGCAGATCCCGCTCTCTTAGACCTCCACCCTAAATTACCGAACGGCGTTACATACAGGACTGAAGAGTCTACGTTTTTTCTCTAATGTAATTTTAACGACTTAAATTTCGAGTAGCTGCGAGAGAAATAGGTTCGCCGTGACCTGGGAGAAGAAGCCGACGGAGACTGCGGGACGCTGGGAGAGAGTGAGGAGCGAACAAAGAGAAAGAGCTTTATCCAAAACTTGGGCGCCATCGTCAAAGGGATTTCATGTTGGAAGGACGAAGAAGTCTCGTTGCTTGTGGCACAGACAACCACATATTGCCTCTGAAAACTACCACCCCACTGGCACGTTTTTAATAACGCCCTTACGTGACTCTACCTCTCGGCACACTCCTTCGACTTTCCCTCCGATATACCGCCCAACCAATTCCATTCGACGATTTACATATTCTCGCGCATTCGTGCACAAATGTACTTGTGGGCATTATTATATACCCAAATATTAAAGAATCAAATACTAGTTTGTATGTAATAGTGGTTTTTAATTCTTATGCTGTCAAATACTTCAGTACTCGTTTTATAACATTTAACCCCTCATGGTCACCCGAGGTCAACTGGACCCCAAGAAAAATTTGAGAATCTAATGTATGTAAATTTGATTTTTCTATTGTTTATATATTATTTCATAATTATAGTAATAATTCAAGCAAGAATTAATATAATAATCATTTCTGTATAATAATTTCACACTTTCTTCTTTCTTGTATCAAATAAATACCTATTTAAGAAACACAAACTCTATTTTTTCTGAAAGTGTTATATCTGTAAAGAATAATTTCAATCAGAAATTTTTATTTAAAAAATTATAAAATTATAATTTTTTTAATAAAAAATTACAATTTTCCAACATTTTCGCGATTTTTTAATATGTTACAATTAAAATCTTTACAAAACCCGCTGTATTTCTGCGTTTTACAATGTTTAGGTATGTTCAGTAATTTTTTTTACTTCAAAAAACGAAAAGTGTGAGTACGGCAACCGGTTAAATGTACCGGAGTCATTTTGCCCGGTGTGACTATTACGAAACTTTCAAGAGGTGTAACCACAAAAAGTTAAAACTATCGCAGATATTAGAAAAAAATTTTATTCGATTTTTCGAGAGTGTCTAATAAAAACTAAAAAAATATATTAATCTTAAGTATTCGATAGTTTAAGAAACAGTTTATGCATATTATATATGAACATATTTCAGATATTCTTTAGATTTACATTTACAAAGCAGAGAAAAACTAAATCTTTGAGATAACTAATAAAAACAATGTAGCCACCTTGTACTTTGAGATTGAACTCGACTTTGTCGTCTCTGATGGGATTCAAGATCTTATAATATTATGCAATACTTAGATATATAGTACATACGTATACACTTACATACGCTGTACACTTTGTAAAACGTGCACAGGATAAGGCGAGGCATTTAAAGCGAGCACACTCTCGCGTATTCGCGGTGTTGTATCGTTCGTACAAGCGCGTTCGATAATATTGCGGTCGCGTTTTAACCCCATATTTTCGTTCGTCTGAAACGGTATCTAACCCCGAATGGCGTAAAATCGCCGGGCGTAAAAATTCAACGACGGCGTAATGGGCGGAGCGTCTAAATCCGCGCCGGAAAATACGGCGGTTACGATTAGATTATCGTAACTTGGGCCGTTATCGTGCGGGTTATCGCGAAAATTCGGCGGCGCCCGGCGCGAAACGGCCCTAATTCGCGAATGTATACGCGTCCCGCATAAAACCGCGGTCCCGTAATAACATGCGAGCCAAAAGTGTATATCGGCGCGACGGCTAAACGCGGTTTATATACCATGCACAAAGCTTATCCCGCTCGAGCCCTCCTGTATACCCATCACCCCCCGCCGCGCGCTCCGTATTTTTAATTAAAAATCTGAAAAAGCCCGCGCAACAAAACGACGAAAATAAACGGATATCAAAAAAGATTTCGCATTTTCTTTTTGATGCCGAGCACGCAGTGTCATATTGCGAACCGTCGTTGCGCCTCGGCTATTATCCCGCTTGTCTGCGAACTCTCTGGACGAAACGTTTGTGCTTGTCGTTTTGCCAAGGAGTGAAAGTCTTCGATTCGCAGTAGTTACACAGAGACGGTTCAATAATGTTTTGTAATCTTCTTAAAACTCCAGTGATATGAATATAAATAACTACATTTTTCACTAATGTTAGAAATTAGCAGCACAACAATCAGTTAGTGACTCACGAAATTCATCAAATGTATGATAATTATTTTCGATTGACTGATTCGAATTGATAGCAATAGGTCTTTGAAGAGTAACATAATGTATAAATAAACATCTATGATTTATATGCTGTAGACATCTTCGTTCGTGAATTTTCAAAAAAAATTCGTAACAACACATTTTTAAATCTCGTAGACTCACTCTAAAACGTCACTCTAAAAGAGTGAAAGATGAGCTTGTGCAATGTTCCAGTGATTTGCTACTCCACTAAAAGTCAAAATTCACTTCTACAGAACTAAGTAGGAATCCTATATAAATCCTATTCAATCCTACAGGAGTGAATTTTGACTCTTATAAGAGTGGCAAATCATTCGAGCATTGCACAAGCTTAACTTTTCATTCTTTCAAAGTAACGTTTTAATCTACGAGATTTAGAGAATAGTATGATTGGATCAGTTTCGATCACTGTACATAATATCACCACAACATAACAACATTAATTAAAAAGTAATTAATTAATATAAAAAATTATTTTCTTAAAAACTATAAAAATCTCTATAGCAAATATTGCAAAAGTAATTGGAAACAAGGTAAACACGATCGCTAAATTGCGATCGCTTAATAATTAATATAAGCAATTAAGAGAAATTTACAAAATAAACTCTCTTCTTTCAGAATTTTTTCAATGAGGATGTAGTCGACTATTTTACAACAACACTGCAACAAGATAACAATGGAAGTAGCATCGAATCGAGTCCTGAGGCTTCGTAATGCGCGAAAAATTCACACGAAATATCTTTTTAATAGTTCGGCTCTCGTATATTCGGGCCGCAATGGCTCGGCCGTGACACCCAGCTCTTCCCTCCTCGTTGTCTCCTTCTCTCGCGCTTGTGTCCTCCGCGTTTTTCCTTCCTTACGACGCTATCTCCTCGAAACTCGTAAAAGACCCATTCGTTTGACTTACGTCGTAGCTCGTTTGTTATTACAGCGCTCGTTACAGAGTCAATTCTGGCACTCGTATTCGCGTGTACGACCCTTTATGACTATGTCGGTGAAATACACGACGAAGGGGGCAGAAGGGATCAGAGGAAGGCTGACAGGATCTGAGACACAGGAGAGGATCGAGAGAGGAGATGTCCTGCCGCTGTTAAGACTTCCTTTCGAAGGCACATTCGAGCGGAGACATATATTTGCTGTATATCGTCACGGACGCTTGCGTAACGTCCCGTTCGCAGCTACGCGGAAAATTAGCCTTGCCTTGGCTGGCGGACCTCGGTTTTACGACCTCCCCGGCAGATTTTTACGCCGCGAGCGACATAGCCGTTGCTTTAAGAGACAACGACGAGAAACGCCGCGCGCCAGGAAACGCGTAACACGCACGGATTATATTACTCCGTGTCATAATGCGACAGATAGCGGACGCAACGTGATTAATACGACGTGAAATTTGTGTAAAACGACATAATATTACATAAAGTCAGAAAGCGATGTCATTAATGTGAATATTATCCGTGTATTATCCGTGCGTTGTACGCAATTGCTGAGACTTTAGAAACCCTCGATTTCCCCGCGTTAAGCACTGAAAATATCAGAGTGTGCGGAAGGAACAGGATTAAAAAAAACGGTCGAACGAGCACGCGGGATTTAAAAGGCTTTCGCATGGCTGGAGAAAAAAACAGGGCTTAAAAATGGATTCCCTCCGAGACGCGGAGAGAGAGAGAATAAAATCATCTGAGCGCGCCCCCGCGAAAAGAGCGTTCGCCGACGATTCTGCGAACGAAGTAGAGATATTTCCCGTATGACATAATATCCATTATGGTCCGCACAATGGAGCGAACGCGACGCTTAATATACCGGGAATGCGCGTTACAATTACCATTGTACGCTAGAAAGTAATTAGTTCATTGTACCAATAAATCGTTTGCCTCACCGTCGACATATGTCCCATATAGCAATAATTAATGAGCGGCGACAATGAGCTGATCCTTCTACCCATGTATCGTTGGAATTTATATTATTTCATTGAGGACATTAAATTATCAACGTATAAACAGAAATCGAAAATAATACTCGTAAGTCAATGAGATACATTAATCCGCTTATTACAAAGTATGTCTTCATTAGCAGTTCAATGATAATATATGCTGGTACCATGATGTCCTCTTTTATTTATATTCTATAAATTCAACTTGCATAAATCATACAAAAATTAATGTCGAATAATTTTATAACTATTAGTGAATTTTCAAAAATTTTGCGACAATTTAATGACTAATATATCTGAAAAAAAAAAAAACTTAATGAAAAGCATAAAATTTAAATGTGCGAGCAATTAGCAGTTGAAAAGATTCTTAAGCTTGACAAAGAATTATTTCGTAAACATCACTGCTCGAGAAATTACTGCTCCAGGCGAGAGTTTTAATGGACCCCACCGACG
The DNA here is from genome assembly GCA_003595255.1 of Solenopsis fugax. Classification (NCBI taxonomy): domain Eukaryota; kingdom Metazoa; phylum Arthropoda; class Insecta; order Hymenoptera; family Formicidae; genus Solenopsis; species Solenopsis fugax. The sequence goes on from QKQZ01013591.1 coordinate 13,703, forward strand.
ACTGATTTTTCATCCTAATTTGCGGTGACAAAGTCGCGAAATAAACGACATACAAATGTTCCTGAAACTCCGAAAGATTCCCTAGCGGAAAAAAGCAAAGAAGCAAAAGAAAGGGACAGCAAAATGGAAAGAGTAAGAAGTATGGAGGGGGNAGAGGGAGGATTGAGGGAGGAGAAAGAAAAAGTCGAGGATCAAGGACGACACATTGACGAGGCTCGAGGAGATAGTTTTCCTTTGTCGTGACTCTCGCCACACACTTCAGAGGACCCTCGCGGCCGGAAATAAATTACCACTCGAAATCTCCGAAAGCCTTTTACGCGGAGCCCGAGATCGAGTAGTCGCGAGGAACAATTTTATTGTATTTCTAAGCCGGTACCGGGGCAGAAACGCAGAGACCGGGTGGTACCGGATGGACCGGAAGGGAATGGAAGCGCGGAGCGCCGCCGGAGAATTCGAGTGCGCCGACGATATAAGCTTATGTCGAAGAGAACCAACGGAAGAAAGGCGGTGCTAATACGATCGTTGCGGTCGCGTCCGATGACGCGTGCTAGAGAAAACAAGCGGAAAATAGCGAAGAAGAGCAGAAGAGCGGAGTAAAGCAAAAGAGTAGAGAGCCGGAGCCATCGTTAACTCCAGTGACCTTTCAAGACGGTGGTGTTTCTTTCAAAAATGGATAAAAATTTCTTGATTCAGTTTGCGCTTTCTACTCTTCTCTTGTTGTTTTTTCTTAGTCCCAATAAACTTTTCATTAGAGATCAATCTGCAATGTGCTCTTTATTTTCTGTTTCTAGCTTTGTGTCTGTTATCTTTCTGCAACTCTGTGCACTATTTTATCAACAAGCGTATTTTTTGTCTTTCGTTAACTTTTATTTTGCCAATTTCGATAAAACAGTGTGCGAAGAGACAAAAAAGCAATATGCAAAAAAATCAGGATTAGAAAACAAACAGCACATTATAAATTAGTCTTAACGTACTGGCGAAATTTGGAGAATTATTACTATAAATTGTTTTTCTGAATAATAGGAGAGAGAGGGGCTATTCGTTGCGGTTTTTTTTCTTTTGCATTTCCTGAGTCCTGTATTCGTTTAAAAAAAAAAATTGGATGATTTGAAAGGTTGAGCCTTTCCCTTCACAATGCTGTTATAGATAAAACACGGTAATGTACTTGCTTTGAACTACATATTAAAATGTCGACCAGAGCACAGTATTTCGAATAACTCCAAGCTCGAGTAATTCGTAATCAGTGCGGAATATTCTGAAATTTGTGTTTTAAGATGAAAAAATGTAAAGCTGTTGTTAAGACTCTGTTTTATTCAGAAAAGGATATATAGTATTATTAAGAAAAGTT
>QKQZ01013600.1:0-24573 GCA_003595255.1 Solenopsis fugax
CGGCCAACGTCGGTGTGCGCGCGCTTTCCCACGGAACCACGAGCGCCCGGGTATCGTGAACCCGCTTGGTTCCTATAGTGTTGCTGGTTGGTGTACACACGCTGGGTGAATCGATGACGGACGAGAGGAGATCGTGATAATCGAGACCTCGATACGCGCGATGTCGCGGTGCAACCGAACACGTGACTGAGACGTAGCAGCGGCGCGGGATCTGGTGAGGGGGTCTTCGCGAGTTCTGCTTGGGGAAATCGACATCGGCGAAGATAGGCGGGGGTGGTGGTCGCCGCGGGTGGATCGAGCTGGCAACGGCTGGGTTTCGTCGCGACGTGCTACTAGGAATAACAATGTCCTAGCGAAGGCAGGACCGCGTCTCTAGGCCGATCCCCCTCATCCTGATCCACTTCTCTTCCAGAAACCTTCACACGTACACACACATATCCCGCCGGTCCTGATCACCAACGTACATCCACAACCTACCATCATCGCGTCCTACACCCGCGCTTGTGCTGCTATAGATTCGACTGCACACATGTAATCGGCCGCGCGCACACATACACACACGTACACACACACACACACACACACACACACATACATACACACGTACATGGATATCGTACACGACACATAGAGATACTCATGTACCACTCGTGTACCAGAAGAGCGTAAAAGAAAAAGAGACTTACACACGCACAGACGCGCCGTTTCGACGCCTTTTGCCCGCGGCATCTTTTCTATCTCTTCATTCTCGACGTATCGTCGCGCGATTTACACGCACAGGACACACACACACACACACACACACACGAAAGTGGAAACGCGCGCGCGAGCGGACACCGGAAGGGCACGTAACTCGGAGACGGGCGCGCGAGCCTCCCGAATCCAGCCAAGTCCAAAGTCCTTAATCCTGTGGGGTGATCCTGGCCCCGCCCGTACGCGAAGGAACCACACCCCGGCGAGCGAGAGAGCGAGACACCGAGAGAGACCGGGAGGAGGAATTCAGGGTCCGGATTTAACAGGCTCCTGGTAAGCTCCCGGCATCAGCAGTCAATTCTTTTTCTTTTCTCTTTCCGTGCGTTTCTCTCGTCGCCCTTTTCCCTCGCCCCTCGTCCGTGGCGATGCGACTCCAGGAGTAACCTTGCTCCCGGCACGATAAAGGGAAGGGTGGTCGGGTGGCAAGAGGGGTGAAAGAGCACCAGTTTTCTCGACTGCCGTTCGCCTTTCATCCCCTCTTCCCCTTCGTTTCATCGCGTCGCGGCTATCCGGTCCGACAGTGCACATGGCCTCGTTCCATGCTGGATGGCAGGTTGCAAACCAGCGCGGTAGGGTCACGCAGGTTAGGTCCGTCTGCGACACGAAGGACGACCGAGAAGGGTTGGCGAGGGTGAGGATAGGTCGTGATACATGCGCTTGGCCGATGAGGCCCGTGCGACCCAGCGGCTTGCGGGTAATTAGTACTAATTACGCGCGCGTAGAAGTCACCTGACTGCACACATGGTGATCCTCACGAATGATCTCTACGAGGCCCCGAGATTCGTGTTCCCTTTGATCAGCGGAATGCTCGAGCAGTAGCCGGTAAGATAATTATCCACGCTCGATCGAAGCCATGGGAGAAGCTGAGGATCGGGAACACAAGATATGAAATATGGCATCTAAATGAAACATGATCAACGTTTAACGTATCTTTAATTGACGAACGATACATTTTTATTCGTTTTTTTTTTCTCACTTGTGCATATACGAACAAGGAAGAAATTGTAATATTACAATTATTAAACGATATTAATTACGTCAATGATATCGAAATCTGAAATCGATATATTCTGTTTCACGTAGGCAGAAACTGACGGTTTCGTGTATCACGAGATTGCAATGTCTGGCCTCGAATTTAGCAGCAATATGAATTCCAAACGTGATGCGCGATACGCATGCACGCAACTCCTGCAGCTGGCAGTTGATGGGGGCGATTTTGGATTGATTTGCGCTCCGGTGTTGCAATCCAGTCATAATTTCCAACAGTTTCCGCGCGTTGCGACCGGTCTCCACAATAAATACCATTCGCGACGAATGTTTCGCCAAGGCGCCGGAGTGTCTTGTAAATATCGACCGTAATATGTAATTCTGGAAAAATAGATTTTTATGAGGTAGAAATTACGGTCAACGATAACATTGGCGCGGGAATATAAATCGCATTCGCGTTTTACTGTCGCTGATAAATAAATACTATTTCCCCTACTTAATTGTCCGCATTTCGTAAAAATATCGCACACGTGAAGCATAGAAACATCGAGGCGAGGAGATAAAATAGAATGGGTAAAAAATAATTTTTTATAACGAGATTGAAGATAACGAAGTAGGTGACACGTTGACATAATACTGCTTGACAGGTTTAACGACATGAATAGTATTAAAATAACATACATACGTACTTCAGAAAAATATATATTACATGACTGTGCTCTTATAGAGTGTATATAAAATATAATGCAAACAGACGCGTTTTAAAAACGCTCAGCATCGAAACGAATTACGAGCGGAGTAACAAATATTGACAGGATAGTTACGACCCGGCAGGAAGCGAACAAATTATTCCCCAGTCATCGACTTTATAATCATTTTCGTGCTCGGCTAGTCGATTTCTGCGCTTTAAAATAAAAAAAAGAAGCATTAATTAAAACTTCCTAGTGCGCCATTGTTGTCATAGGTCGGAGCGAGTTTGCCCAAGATCCTGGTCCCTCCCGATAGACCTCTCGTCGCCGCGACTGTTGAATTTTTCGCAGATTAAAAGTTACACGCGCCGCGATCTATATCGATCGAGATCAATGTAATGGCGGCGTAGATCGCCGGCACTGCCCAGTGATTTTTACTACCTCTTGACGTTACCAACCCAGGAAATTTAGGAAGCCGAGCGGGTTTACGGTTCGGTACCCCACAGAGCCAATCACGCGCGGAATAGGCTCGCCAGCCCGAAATGTAATTTACAAACTCCGAGAGAGCATCAACTTCCCATAATTTATATGTCGTACGCCGACTCCTTTCTACCGTCCGGTTATTTACGGATCCATTAAAGTCAATCTCGAAGACTGTTGGAGCGCATAAAGTTACTTGATCTGTTCCCATCGCAATATTTGGATCAAAGATAATTTAATTGTGCGATAAGGAAAATTTGTAATCAATTTTAATGTACATAAGTTTATGAGTTTAGTTGAAATTCTTTATTTTATTAAAGGGTAAGAGAACTGTATAGTCGCGATGAACGCACACTGAAAAAAAAGACTGGTTATAACTACCAAATGTATAGTGAAATAGTATCAATGAAATATTTGGCCAATGTAACCAAAAATAATTTTACTCAGAAAAAAATGAGTATCAAATCAACAATTCAATGTTTCATATATAAAAATATAAAATCTCCTTGGAAGTATTTATAATCTCAAAGAGACATAATTTGCTAACATAAAGAAATTTTGTTTCTTCATGTAAGCAAATTGTCAAAATTATCAAATTCTTCCAAGAAGATTTTATATTCTTGCTTATATATGAAACAATGAATTGTTGATTTGATATTAATTTTTTTTCTGTGTACTTTTCTAAATATTTAGTAACTTGTATAAGATTTAATAATACTTACTAAACATTTAGTAAAATAAAATTATATTGACAAAATATTTAATTGATACTATTTCACTATACATTTGGTAGTTATAACCAGACTTTTTTTTCAGTGCAGTTCGTCGATAATTCGACCCTTTAATGCGCGTATTCGTGCGGCGCTGGTCAAGTAAATTTTCTGCCGATGTAAGCAGGTAAAAGGCGCGCCGCGATGCCGAGCGCGAAGGAATCCCCCCGTGGCTCGTTCTCGCCAGAAATGAGTCGGTGTTGCGGAGAAACGACCAGTTAGACGCACATTAGTCTTCGCTCGACAGCAGCCTGGTCGGTCGGCAAAACCTAAGTAGAATTGGGTTAAGGGGCTGGCGGAACGAAGGAGAGCTCACCCGTGCTCACACGGGCGCGCGGGCTGGAAGTTCGGCAATTTCTTGTAATTGAATCTACCAGCGAACCTTTGCCTGGTTATTGTTTCTGCCCATTCCGTTCGCTGGCTCATCTACCAGCCGGCCGGTCGAGCGCAATAATTTTTACAGGACACGTAATCAGAAGTATCGGGAATCTCGTGAGAGACTTTTTCGCCGACTTTTTCGTGCAGCTTTTGAGACGGATGGAAAAATCACGATGACTATGCGGGTCCTTTGTTCCAACGACAGAGTTTATCCGATTAGCGACTGGACTTTCGGAAAGCTTTGTAAAATGTATGGAGTGCATAGAAGCGTTCGAAAATCGCTTATTCAATAAAATTCTAGAGCGGAATACACGTACACGCGCGCACACGCAGGCGGTGTCTTATCGCGACTGCAGCTTCGATCGGGCATTAATATTCATCCGCTCGAGCAAGAATGCAACTATTTTTCGCGCGTACGAGGATCTTCTTTTTTTTTTTTCCCCATTCTGCCGCCAATTGTATCGTAACTAAACGTTTACAGAGTCGCGTGGGTGGGCGCGAAGAGGGAAAAATGCATTGTTGCTCGCAGCGGCCGCGAATAGCCCTCCTGTTTTATCGCAATCCTCCCCCTCCCCCGTCTCTCTCCACCGAATTCTCGTTTAATCTCACTTGACCCGCTGGAACTGTCGAAATTCTCGACGCTAACGGACACTAACACCGCTGTTGCCCCGCCACGCGGTATTCTGCAATCAGTTTTGGATCGTTTCACACGAGTTATACTCGCGACGATACTGCGGAGCGATATTGGCTTCTCCCGTTTCGTTCCGAGATTGACGTTTCGAGGAGTTGCAAAATTTATCCATCTTTCATGTAAAGCCCGCAAAATAATCGTTTATTTGTTTTTTTTTTTTTTCTTTTCTTTTAACAGGAATACGAAGTAGCCTATTACTCTCGACAATGTCGAAGCTGTAGACTCCGTAAGATCGCACGTTCAACTGCATTGTCCTTCGACTTTGATCTTAAAGGTGTCATCGTCGATTCGTATACGGAGCACGTCGCAATGGCGGCGCGATTGTCGTTTCGCTTGCTTTCGAGGCTTTCGAAGCGTTTAGCTATACACGATATATCCTCCGATATTGACGGGAAGCGCCTAGAAAGGGCGCTTGCACATGCCACGGCCGATACCTTTCGAACACGAAGCATCGCGTGCCGGAACACGTCCGCGTCTCGTTCAAACGCGCCGAGCAATTAAGCTGCTTTATTGTCGAACGAATGGAAAAAAAAGCGGAAAAAAAAGCGCGAGAGCGCGGCGCGGATTAAAGCGCTTTTTCACGTGCCACTGGCCGACAAGCGGGATCTCTGTATTAACGAGAGGAAGCCCGGCAACGTGTCGCGCTTCCGCCATTAACGACTATCGCCGTCGCGCCGTCGCTTTGGACATCGTGCGCGATATTTAATCGCGCCTCCGACGTTGGCGTTATTTTTATCGGCCCGTGCTTTTGTTTTTTTTTTCTCCTCTCTCCCTCCCCTCGCCTCCTCTCCCTTTTCACGGAACGAAATGCGAGTTTAGCGGCGCGGGTCAGTTGATCGGAGGCAGGAAGGAGGGGGTGGATGGTTGCATCCACCCGCGGTGCATCATCGCCGGTACAACATCGTCAAAGCAGCCGGGTTGGCGGAGCGACGCGCGGCGGCAATCAAGTATTATATCGCGTCGACACGATGACACACTCGGTGCACCGCTGCCGCGGACGGCGGAAATTTCTCTGGCCGCTCTTGCTCTCTGTTTTTTTTTTTTACGGAATGCCTTGCTAGTTCAGTGCGGATAAGCTCTCAGAGGGAGGTTGATCGACACCGGTTGCCGAAATTGTGGTAGCGCGGGATGCGTTCGTTCGTTCGTCCATCCGTCCGTCCGTCCGTCCGTTCGTTCGTTCGTTCGTTCGTTCGTTCGTTCGTTCGTTCGACCGGGCCCAGCTCGTTAAACTGCGAAACTGGCAAAATTTCTGCAACGCGGCTCGCGCGAAACGAACGCGGAATAACGAATGCAGTTTGCCTTCACCCGCACAGTTGCATCGGCTGAGTTATCGCGTGCTGTTTAAATGTTAAAAATGATGCGTCAGAGCGCAAACGACGATGTCTGGATTACTACGGGCGCGATAGGAATTCGTAACAGCCGGCAGCATCGGGGGCGATAAAATTTATTTCTATATTATTTCGTACATTCGGTCATTAACGTAACGTCATAAATGTAAGTTATTTTCGTGGGTGATCGTAAAACGCGAACCGCGAATCGCTATTACATCGTCGACATTAAGAGATCGCGGCGCGAGGCGAGCTACGAGAGGTACTGAATGATATCGCGTATCAGCTACGAATTAATTCCGGCGGCCGGGTGGCCGTAAAATAGAAATTTACGATGGCGCGCGCGAGGCGAGGTGCCATTTTTCAGTGTCAGCCTCGCGGCAGGTACGTTTAATTTAATCGGCCCCGTGTGCGAACTCTGTTCGCCGCCGCCGCCCGTGTGCGCCACGGCCCGAAATGTCAGAGTCCACCGCACACGCTGGAAGGCATAATCTGTCCCTCGATTGCCGGGGCGCAAGCAAGAAGCCGATCGAAGGCACTCGCGCGAGAGATCGCCGCACGCCGATTGCGCCGACACGCGATAGCTTTTCGCGGTGGTTTCTCCCTCGGGTAGGTCGAGGGTTGAAGGTCTCCCGCCGCCTTGGCGTGGTCCGCAACGTTGCAACTTTCACCTCCATATCTAAGCGGACGAACCCGCCACCGCCGCCGTCGCCGTCGTCGCTCGTTACGAACGAATCTCGTACACGCGCTCGTTCGTCATACTTGTACATGTGCATCGTGTAATAAGCGCGTGATATAGCTGTACAAAGTGTCCTGTAATACGTCAGATATCCTTCCGGTCACGCGGATTGCACGGATTCGTTGCATCGATTGTCACGCTTTTCCTCAAAGGCTCGAGGAAAAGGCAGCTGTTCGTTCAATTTTTAGTCTTCAATGAATATGCACTTTAGGTAGGTAAACCTCGAGTGTCTGCAAAAGAATTCCAAAGGGATTTCTGCTGCACTCTGGTATAAAAGGTTTGATCAGCATACCGTCGCTTCTCGCTTCTTTGGGCTTTCGTGCCGCGACGTCGTTAAGACTGCATTTTCACGACTAATCATCGCGATTGGTCGCCGTGGTCTCACTCATTCACTCACTCACTCACTCACTCACTCACGTGCTAACATCGCGAACGATCTGGCCACGCTGGGACTTTTCTAATCGTTCGTGGAACGAAAACCGATTTCCAATTAGGTGCCGCAATTAAACTCGCAGCTGAATCCCTCATGCGAGAACGGTACTTTCGTCTCGGCTGCAAGCCTCGATTAAAGTCGCGATTCACTGCTAGCTTGTGTGTCGAGTTATCGATATTTTCGTTATCAAAACCTTTTTATCAGTGGCGAGCTGGCTCGAAGGAATGTCAGCTTTATAACCGCCGTCACTTTGTGCAGCAAAGAGAAATATCGACGTGTGCTGGACGTATGTGAACCGGGGGAGGGGGAGGGTTTATTTAGTTTCGAGATTGACGAGTCGCTGTCAATATAAGATTGAGTTTGTACACCTGTTATTCGAACCATGAAACATTTGATTGCATTATCTCGATAAACAAGATGCACGTGTGGCACTGATATTGCACGATTAATATTTGTACGCTAGACTTTTTTAATTGTCAAATGCAAAGCACAAATTATTTTAAATGAAATCCTAATATGACCGGGAAGTGTATCAACACATTTAAATAACGAGAATAGCTATACCGGTCGAAAGCAGATCTTCGTGCTCTCGATAATTTTCTAGGTGAATTTACAAGATTCCCCAAACTGCGCGCCGCATACTTGCCAAACTTTATTAGGATTTCGTTTATATCGTATATACGTGTCGACTGAAATTGACGCCCATTTCACATCATCGGTTATTGCGACAAATATTGCCAAGTGCTTCGGTGGTCAAACTGGATGACACACAGACAGAAAAAATTGTAGTGGTGGCAACTATAAGGGGACAACCATACAAATTGTTTTGTTATAATATATAGTTATAATATATAGTGAAGTGGACTATATTATAGTTATTGCAACTAAATTAATGGTTAAGAGAACTAATAAAAAATAGTTGTAGTATACTATATAATAAAGTAATTACAACTATTTTTTATTAGTTTTCTTAACCATAAACTTAGTTGCAATAACTATAATATAGTTCACTTAACTATATAGTATAATTATATTAACAAAATTTGTATGGTTGTCCCCTTATAGTTGTCACCACTACAATTTTTTCTCTCAATGCATCCGCATGGAATGTAGGGGAATCCAAGTTTAAACCCTGACCGAGATAATATTTTTCGCAATAAATTCTTTATATTTTTCGGAATAAAGAGAGAGAGAGATCGGAGAGATGCTAGTAAGCATCAAAATTATTAGATTAACAATTTAATTTTCGTGATATTATATTTCTGGGCTCTTCTTAAAAGTTGTGTTTCAAGTCCGGTAAGTATGCGGTACGCAGTTTAGGGAATCTTGTAAATGTTTGTAAATTCACCTAGAAAATTATTGAGCACAAAAATCTGCTTTCGACCCGCATAGCCATTCTCGACAAATAATTTTAACTTTAGTTAGTCTATAATATTTCTTTAATCACTTACTTTAATTGTATAACCATGTTGATTTATGACACAAACGTATTCATAAAGATCTGTCGATGTAACAAGAAACAACGAAGATTTCAGGCAGATCGCGCAAATTCAATCAGTCAAATCGATCACCGCAAATCTGTGCTTGTATAACGCGTGATTTGCTACAAATATAGTAGTACGCGACGCAATGTCGACACGCCTGTAAAACCGCGAGCATGTTGCGAAACACGATTTTTGATTCGTAGCTGTATGTCATACATATTTTTCCTGTTCTTTCTCCAAAAAAAAGAAAGAAAAATCGTTGGCGGAAGGCAATCGAGTGTCGCTTTAATAGCCGCGGTGCAACGACCACAGATTTATCCGGGCTAATGCAGTGCGACAACGAGACGCTTTATGGAAAATCGATTTCCATAAAATTCTCAATTTTATGTGTATATATATATATACACATATATATGTATGTATATAAAATTAAGAGTTTTGTGTGTGTGCGTGTAGAAGGTGCGTGTTGTGCAGCGCTCCGTGGCGTCTATTGCATTTACACTTTACAACCGTGAACATCGTAATTGAAACCATCGCTCTACATAACCGAGCCGCTCTGCCAGGTGTAATTAAAGCGGCTCCCTTGTAACCGTCCACGGCGACAGCCGATCTCCTGTAACCGACACTCGGTAGGATGCACGATAGCACGGGGTAAATTAAAAACCAGTCCCCATTCGCCAGTGTCTCTTGATCTACTCTTGTTACTTCTATTTTTTAAATATATTTGTGTATATATATATATATATACACAAATGTACGTAAAAGATTATATTTACTTTAAGCAAGTTTTTTATTTTGAGAAATTTGTTAGTCGCTTTCGAGTTGCAATCGATTAATTTTTATACGCTGCAACTAGCATCGCAACGACGCGACGCAGAATGCCGGTGATGCACGCCGTCCCGGCGACGACAGCGGGTATTCATCACCATCGGCGTTCCCAACGGTGCTCAATTTTTCCTTTGTTCACCTTTATGAACCTACACTTTTTATACCGTGACGAATAGCAGTCATCGATTCCGCCTTTTTCCCCTTTATCTATGTGTCACCCGCCCCGTCCATACGTATAAGCTCGTAATCCGATTACATCGCTTTGCGCTATCCGCCTCTCTCCTAAACGCTCGCGCTATAATGCGAGCGTTAAAATTCTGCAAAAATCGCTCGTGAGGATATATCTCGCACGCGCGCTATAATAAAGTAATCACGGGCGCGGATGTGTTACGCGGATGTTACGCGGACAATTTTAGTATCGAGTATCGATCCCCAGGTGGCTGCGCGCGAAAGAGGAAAAACCGATTTAAGATAAAAATATCCGCTGAGGTCTCCGACGTCTCGTCTTCATGGCGCTGTATCAATATCCGAGATCCACTCAGTCGGGGTCACCGTCTAGCGCGCCTAACAGCTAACAATGGCCACGTTGTAAAAGTTGAATAGAATAGAAGCAAGTCGTGACTTAGAATCGAAAGCGATGCGCTTAAAGCTGCAACAGCGAGTGCAACGTGATCTGTGCGTGTTCACCCCGCAGCACGCCCGATATCTCTCGAGCAGCTTGTATGAAACGTACACGAGCGATGAGATAATATAATCGTATTTTGGTACAGATTTATTAAAAGCTTCACAAATATGACATATAATGTTGTAGAAACATACATTATTATAAATGCTGTTAAAATGATATTCAATAACAGGAACGATCTGATAATACAAAAGTATATGTTTTATCAATCAGGCTCGCTGTAACGTCAGCTGTCTCTCTTGTTCATTTGTTATGATTGTTCGTTTGTTATGAATTTCCTGTATTTTTTATTTAAATATTTTAAATAAATACGATTGTTTATCTCAACGTCGATCGTTAGGTATATCGGATTTATTTTACATTGATATATATTCAATATTACATTTATTTTCTATCTCTTCTCGTGAGTTCTCTGTAATATAATTTATAAATTGAATATCACTTCATATATTTTGATATTCAGATATTCGAATGTGTATTTGGAAAAAAGAGGTATCGATCGCAAAATCCTCTTTCGCGTTTTATTTTATGAATTATATCTGTTTTTATAAGTGGCATCGAGTCACGCTCTCTCTCTCTCTCTCTCTCTCTCTCTCTCTCTCTCTCTCTCTCTGTCTCTCGCGCAAAGAAACCGTTCCTCTCCGACATCAAAAGTTCCCGAATCCGCGTCGTATGCTTACAACTCTTTTTACGTCGAGCTCTTTAAAGCGCGCGCGATATATCGAGATCTCCAGCGAAGTGGCGTGACGACGCGACGAGTCAGAATTGCGTCTCGCGAGCTAGCTGGCTCGTCTTTCGAGCACGGTATCAATCTCGTATTTCCCCTGCCTGAGCGCGCGAGTGCCTAGTCCTAGAGTGCACTCCGGAACTCGGTTGCTCGACGGCCTCTCGACGACGCGCGATGGGGCGAACGGCCGCGCGCGCTGTCGTCGAAAACCGCCGAGTCCCGAATAAGATATTTCAGAGCGCGCACCACTCGGCGCATCGGAATGTAAAGGAGTCTCAAGCCAGCGCGGCGTCCTCCCCGTACGCCACGGGGGACGAAAGAGAAAGAGAGAGAGAGAGAGAGAGAGAGATTCTCCCTCGACGGCATATTATTCGAAAGTTACGGCGAGATGGCCCGTACACTTCACGTCGCCCGGATTGCCAGTGATCCCGCGACGGCACCGCTCTAATTCGGCCTTAATGACCCTTTAAGCGGAATTTAAACGCGCTCGCGTACCCGGCGTAATTCAGACATACCCCTGCCGTCGACTGCCGTTTTCCATTGTCATCCCCTAAAACTGAAGCATCCCCAAGCACATCCGAAGTCGTTCCCTCCATGTATTTTCGAGCTAATACATAATCATAACGTTTAATTTCATCTTTGGCAACATTTGGAATAATATTTAGTGGTATGTACGTTTAAACGACGTAACAAGCATTTTGAAAAATACAGGGAATATTACTTTATGAAAGTAATGTGTTATCGTTACTTACAATTAGAAAGTAATGATTCGTTATTTTTTTTGTTACTCTTTCGTAATATTAAAAAAGTAAGATGAAAGATTTTTTAATTAAATTTATTTAATAATCAATATTAAAATTTACTTCATGAAAGTAATATGTTATCGTTACTTACAATTAGAAAGTAATGATTCGTTTTTTTTTGTTACTTTTTCGTAATGTTAAAAAAGTAAGATATTATAGTAACATATTAGATTTTTAAATTAAATTGATTTAATAATCAATATTAAAATTTACAATTCTAAACTAGTTTCTAGCAAGCTTTTCTTTAGATTATATATATATAATATATATATATATATATAATCTAGTAATTCTTTTAATTCTTTATATTAATATCTTTATTTTTTTAGTATACTTATCTTTATAAAAATTTAGATTATAATTCACAAATGCAAAAATTTGTGAATTATAATATCAATTAAAACAATGAAAATTTTTGATAAAACTTGCATTGTTTTAATTGATATTGTTATTAAGCATTAATATTATTATTATGCATTTCAGTATTTATTATCAGTATCAATATTATTATTATGCAAATTAAACAAGAGAAGCCTTTTTCGGTCGTAGCTAGGTCTTAGCTCTTTTATATTTATTTGTGTGAGTTTATATACCTATTCAAACTTGAATTTATACATCATCGGTCGAATATTTCTGACTTTTATATTATTATTATGCATTTTAGTATTTATTACCAGTATAAAAAATCTATAGTTCATGTTGCATATGTACTATAGACTTTCAATACTGGCAATACTATCAGAATGCCATCTAAAAATATATCTACCATAAATATAAAATATAACATATTTTTCAATATTTAAAATATATTATAAAATATGAAAATAAATGAAAATTATAATTTCATTTAATGTAACATAATCTTTGATCTGGCATATCGATTACTGTACGTAGAGGAGAGTTGCTGAATGCATACCGGTTTCCTAAAGTGTCTCTTCAATACTTTACTTCAGATAAGCAATATTTAGTGACAAAAATAAAAAGTAAATAAATAATAAGTAATATACACAAAAATTTAACAAGTTTCATCTTGTTTTGTACATGGTATCAGCATTTTAGAAAATCAGATATCTCTGATGTAATTTTATTTTAAATTGTTATATTTTACATAAAAGAAAGCTTATTGTAGAATATTTTACATTTACTTTATATACATATATACATATATTTACAATTATTGTAAAAATTAATCGATATTTTTATAAATTCTATCAAATTTCCAAATTCGTACCACTACAAAGTACTGTAAAGAAATGATACTAATGTGAAATTGAGAAATGATAATTGTAAAACTAATAAATATTATGAATAAAAATATATCAAATACAAAATTCAATCCAGTATTATTTCGGTGTATTTACCTTTTCATTATTGTTATTTATTGAATATTTGATCGCTTTTTTACTAAATTATTATTAAAAAAGTATTAATTAATAATTTCTTATATTTTCAATTACTTTAACTCATAAATTCGACATTTTCGAAAATACAATTTAAAAGATCACAGGTACGCTTTAAATCGATTTCTAAATCACACTTTCCGCAATATGTTACAGAAAAGCTTATAACAAACTAATTTATTTTAAATCATTACTGAAAAATTTAACATAAAATAATAGATGCCTGAAATATCAAGCTACAATTTCGAACTTGAATTTGCATCTAAAACAACACTAAGTGTGAAATACAATCAAAAATAACTTGAGTGCGTATTTGGCAACTCTCTCCTATTTGGAATCTATTGAATAAGTCTAAAAAGAATTAAAGTAGCGAGAAAATAAGTCTAATAGAGAACTAAAGTAACGATAAAAATAACGGCATAATTTGTTACAATTCTGTAAAAATATAACGTTACCATTATCGTTACGGACAGAGAAAAGTAATGATTATTACTAAAAAAAGTAACGATAACGGTAACGGTATTACAAGTAACGCATTACTTCTCAAACCTTGAGAAATATTAAATTTCAGTCCTCACGTATATGCATCCGCGTTGTGTTTCAGCTGAATTGCTCGCGCGTTACCTGTAATGATTTAGAAAAATGTAGGCACGAGATATTCTCATTAAAATGATGACGCCGCTACACTAGCAGAGAACACTTCCCGTTTGTTTCTCATCTCCCCGTCTTTTCCACTTTCCTCATAGATGCGGCTCTCGCCGTCAGCCCTTGTTCCTGCTATACTCACATTGGCCTACTTATTCTATCCCGGTATTATGCAAGCCAGGTCGTTCGAGACTTAGTACATGGTTAAGTAAGTTTGCGTCACCTGTTTTAGGCAGCTCGTATAATAGATGCAGCATGACTATCCGTGTTTTCATAGTTTGCGCAACGATTTGCACGCGCGAGCGTATATTGTTTCCTATAAGTGGCGATGACCTCCCCTGATTTGACATCTATTCGAAAGGACAATGGATAAAATGTGTCGATTTTTATCCCTGGAATGGCAAATAAAAATGGTATGCTTTTTTTGCAGTTTTTGCGCTGTTGAATCTGATTCTGATTAAAAATTTTAGTCGAGCAAGTATAAAGCTATTAAATATATAAGAAACTCTGAAAATCGTCTGTTAATGAAAGTGTAAAGTTATGTACTAAAATAAACAATATCAAGTGAAAATTGATCGATACAACACAAATTAATAAGTGAAGAAAAAACCTTATTCGATTAAAACGAATCTTGGGGCTTAAAAATATTTTTGCGTGAGTCTTACAATTTCTAGTAAAAAAAAATACTACAATAAAGTACAGCCTTTATTTTTAGATATTACTAATTTTTATATTTTATTGTATCTCTTAAAACATGAACTATTAGATGAGAACATTATCTTATTTTACTAACAGGAATTAAGGCGATGCTGCAGTCGTCAGTTTTACCGATGAATTCGATTTACACACGTACGATTTACAAAACATCAATAGAATTTTTTATATACTACATCGAGATCTCACGTACACGCATACGCAATTTGTCAAACATTCTATTCTCTTAAATCAGGCTTTTCGACCTAATTTTAACGATTCAACATTATTCATTCATTTATTCTACACCTGGTCCTGCCTTCATTTCGCACAAATAACCTGTATAATGTTTCCACGAAATGAATGTGTCGGAATTGATGGTTTTGGTCGTCATATTAAAGTAAAAGTCGATAAGAAAATTTGTAATTTAAAAATTTTGTCCTGTTTTTGGCAGAAATGGACCTGGGCTGTATACATTAGTATGTATATTTCAATTTTGTAAAAGGAATTATATTTCTATAAAATCAATATGAAGTATAACTTGTTTAATAAAATTGTATTTTTGTGGTAATACAAACGACTCCAATATCGCCTTAATATGTTCATAAAACTCGACAAGAATAATTTACTAAATTTTAATATGCTGATTTTAATACTTTCCCGACAAATTAAAATTGTTTGAAAATCAGAATCAGATTCATCAGCTTAAAAGTTACTTAAAAAAAAAGCATACCGTTTTTCTTATCACATTTAGGAAGTAAAAATCGTTTTATTTTATCACCCTTTAGTTAATCAAAAATAAAGTTTACGCATTTAAAAAATTTTCATATCGCATATTAGCATATTTGCATACTGCTTCGCAATAATTCCAAACTGATTCAACGTAAGATAGCTTGACAAGGTGTACAGCAATTTTTTTTTAACAACCGTTTACAATGGTGCCGCGTATTCTCCCAGATAGATCGCGAGAATTGTTATAAATTATTCAGGGATACGTAGCGGAGAAAGTAATTCGCCGTATCAACTCGCGATTAATTAGCATCTTGATACTATTTAGCGTAGCCGTGGAGCGCTGAATATTCATCGGGTAACAGGGGCAAAAACAGCGGCGCGTTTGACTATTCCCGGAACCAACCTGGAGTATTTAAATCCCATTAAATCGTCGCGCGTCACTCCGCGTAACGCAAAGCGGCCAGGTAAGTTATTTACGAGAAAACTTGCCGTACAATCATCGCCCTTTCCCCGAAAGTCGCGATTTTAGCGCACGCTGTTAATTCGCGTCCGTAAAATCGCGCAGTTAGAGATTTCTTTGACGTGCACGAGACAGGAATCGCCTTTGTGAGACGGGAACACCGTTCCGTTTAATCCTAGCTCGCCACCCCTATTTTTGATTATCTTCCCCACCCATGAGTCTGTGGAACCCTGTAACTTTGTCACGCTATATCTTTGAACAGAAAGTATATTTTTTTGGCTCAAAATATATGAAATTAACGTGAACCTCAGTGATTAAGTTAAAGATCTGAATCAAAAATATTTTATTTTTAAGCGATTACATTGTTTAAAGAAATTGTATTGCAAAAATTCGCAAAAAATGAGTTTGAATAAAAAAATCCCAAATTTTTAACTTTTACTTTAAGCAAAAAAAAATCAATGGGGCTTTTAGTTGATCGTTTGAGCTAACAAAAAAAATATTACGATATGAATATATGAATCGCTTCAAAAAGTTCTATTATTTGAAGTACTGAAAATGGACATTTTTGAAAAATCAACAAATCTTGATTTTACGACTAATGAACAAAAATTATTATTTGAATATAAAATGGTAAATAAAGGACTGCAATGAATAAATATAATTATACATTAAGGAGCAAAGACCTCGAAGAGAGTCTGAAAGTTTTTCAGTATTTGCGCGCGTTACTATGCGCAGAATATTACAATGTACTTAATAATGCGTATACATTACACTAAAATGTGTTTTTTTAGTTCTACAGTTTTATGCAGTTACTTTTATGCTATCTGAAATCTAGTAAATGTACTATATATTTAATAAAAAAATAAAGGTATATTTAATAAAAACGTATATTTAATAAAAAAATTAAAAAAGTAATCAGAACGCCGAGAAAAGTAATCAAAACTTACGAGTTAGCCACACATGGGTACCAAGTACCCTTTTTAAACTTTCGTGCACTCTCAAGAGAATAATGCAAAAAAGAATACATCTGCAAGCTATCGTATCTATGAATAGTTAGTTTTTTTTAAATCTCACTCCAAGTCTTCAAATTATATTATAAAAAAAGTTATAGCAATGTAAAAAATCGCAGTATACGTCGTACCCATAGACGATGAGGTAGGATTAAGGAGACGAGAACCTTCCTAATGATCTTATACTTAAAACTTATCAAAATCCCGAATCCGGCCATCGCGTGTCCACTGATGGCGGTCGTTGAGTCCCTCGTAGAACGCGCTTCAAAAATTAATAATTTTCATCTCTCTTTTTTTCGTTGAAACCGTCTCACTCGATACGTATATCCCGCCAGAGCGGTGCAATAATAATTGGCACAGCCAACGAAAAACAGCGAATTCTTCTTTGCACAAGGTGTGCGTGTTTAACAGTCGCGCTGGCTGAGTCGAGCCGAGCTGAGCCGAGCGGACACTTTAACGATTTTCGCTCGGCACGCAACGAGTGTAATTCAACGTCCGAATCTAGCTAAACGTCGGCCTTTATTATGCAGATTGCAGCCAAATGAAATTACTAGTCGTGCGCCGTGCGCGGGGAAACGAGCGGTGTTTAAACGACAGTAATCAATAGCGACGTTGTGACGAGTTAGTGAAAAAGTGTGCTTTCGAAAAAAAAAAGAAACGTCGCGAAATCAGTTAAAAAAATATTGATCGAAAGAGTTAAATACAAGGGGAGTCGTGAATCGTAATAACGACGTACGGGAGGAAAACGGCTTGAATCTTCTAAATTGTATTCAAAGGCAGCCACGGACTGCGGGGTCTGAATGGCTCGGAACTTGATCTCCCTCATAGTCAGCGAACCGCGAGCTGATCCGTTGACCTACCCTACCCAACTGGGCGCCCCGGTTATATTGGTTTTCAACGGCGAGAAATGCGCGGAGGAAAGTAAATTCCCTCCCCCCCATCCCCCCTTCTTTCCTTCTCAAATCCCTTTTCCTCCGTCTTCCGTGCAACCGGTCTCCGCGCACCATCCGCGGTTATTGCTAGGCATCCTTTCCCCTCGCCATAAAAATCCCGATCTGACATAGGCGGAAGCGAGACGAGACAAGCAAAACGGTTAAGTGCACTTCTCTCCGGCACGTTCGATTCAATTGCATCTACTGGCCGCCCGGCCGGCTCAATAGAGAGGCTTCCACGTTCCCTTCCCAT
Organism: Solenopsis fugax; assembly: GCA_003595255.1. NCBI lineage: Eukaryota > Metazoa > Arthropoda > Insecta > Hymenoptera > Formicidae > Solenopsis > Solenopsis fugax. The sequence continues at coordinate 17,901 of QKQZ01013600.1, forward strand.
CGTTTCGCCGCGTCCGCTCAGAATCCGTCTTTCCCTCCTCTTGTTCACCTTTCCGCCTCGGCTCTCCGGCCTCCGCCTCTCTTGCACCGCGAAAAGAAAAGTGATGATCGGGTGAGAATACGGCGTAACCGCCAGCTCTGACTTCGCGGCTTTTTCCCAACTTTTCGCCTGTTCGCGTAAATCGCGGCTTTAACGCGCCCGTAGCGCCGTTACTCCTCGAATCTCTCTTCGTGAGCCAAGTTGTAGAATCGTCTGAAATACGGTTTTATACCGTCTTTCACTTGACATGTATCGCAAAGTTCTAATCGTACCTGCATTTATACGAGAACACTATATAGGGGAGACTGGGGCAATTCGGAAGGCGGGGTTATTCGAAAAAAATGGAAATATCTTTGTATGGGTACATGTTAAAAATTTACTTTAAATACTGTAAACGCGTCCTAATGTAACGACGTTGCTAATAAAGTTTCGTTGGCGACGACGCCATATTGAAGTCGTGGCAGTAAAAAATGTGTTTTGCGACAGTCGAAGTAATTTCTGACAGTCAGCATTTCTTCAAAATTTAAGTAAGATAAATAAGATTTCACTTTTTCAAAACTTTGAATGTATCGTGTCCAGTTGAATGTATTTAAAACATTTCGTGTTTACTTTTTGCTGTGTGATGTCTATTTTTGTAGACCATACGCAATAATGCGCAAAGTTGACGCCAGGGCGATTCGAAACACCGAACGTCGAATCGTCGTTTGGACAATTTTTTCTTTTATATTCGCGTTCTATGTACCAAAATACATAACTTAATACTCGATAGATGTAATTACACGAAATACGAATAGTCCCTGACTTGTTCCGAAAACGCTGAAGTAATAAAATTCTCTATTGTGTGTTTATTTTTTTTATTGTGTGCAACTTTTTTTAATAATACTATATATCGTTTTCTGAATAAAACAGAGTCTTAACAACAGCTATTTTACATTTTTTCATCTTAAAACACAAATTTCAGAATATTCCCGGATTACGAATTACCCCGGGCTTGGGGTTATTCGAAATACTTGGCACTGATCGACATTTTTATATGTAGTTTAAAGCAAGTACATTTTTGTGTTTTATCTATAACGGTATTGTGAAGGGGAAGGTTCAACCTTTCAAACCGTCCAACTTTTTTTTTTAATGAATACATTTCATCCCGACGTGTTCGACGCACGTTACGAAACGTTATGAAACGATTTTCGAAGATGTTAAATTGTCGGGGGAGTTCGCTCTCGGCCCCTTGTATTCTCGTTTCCCAACACTTCAATCAATTTCGCCGGCCGCGCTCGTCAGTCGGGCATTGTCTTCGACGGCTTCTGGATTTTCGAGCATCGCGCGTCAAAGGATCGCCGTTCGCGAGATCGCCAATCACGATCACAGACAACGACGCCCGCCGACTCTCGCTTTATTGGGAATTTTCGGAATGCGGCGTCCCCGGCGGGTCTTGCAGGCTCCCGGAAAACCGCGGAAATTTCAATCGTTTCCGGATCCTTGCCTTCCTCTCGCTGTTGTTTGCCCACATAGTTGCGCGCGTTCCTTCGCCGTTCTATCGCGCAATGTATAAACCCAGCCAGGGTTAAAGGGCGCAACGGCGCAGCGCGCGCGTGCAAGAGGGCGCGAATCGGTATGTCGCGCCGTTTCCATCTGCAGTTTTGCGGTCAGCGAGGTGGCGATGCAGTTGCAGCTGCGGCCGGTCGTGCGGCTCATCGGTCGGTGACGCGTTTTGCGGCAGGAGCGGTCGTTATGCCGTAATGCGAATCGTCGCCGAAACAACCCTCTCCTCCCCCCTCTCTACCGGCAAATACCTCGGGGTTTATGATACCACCGCAAATATCGACGCCGTCTTTTCATAAACACGCCACGAGTGCGACACGCGCTCGGAATATTACGCTTGACAGGACTCATATCGGATCTTAAAAAATCAACGATTTTGTATAAGGTAGAGAAAAATATTAAGTACTATGAAATTATATATCTAAGCGTACCTCGTAGGCAGGTATACAATTGCGAGTTATCGAAAATCTACTTCTCGTATCAGTATGCTGAAACTGCATGTTGCAACTTGCGATTTTTAACGTTAAAAAGATTTAAAAAAAAGAATGTTAATATATTGCAGTATATAACGCCGTAAGTTATGTGTAATTGATACAAACTGCGTACTGTAACACGATACTCTCTTTTAAAAAATTAAGTTGGTAATAAAAAACATAGTCTCTTATTTACTATGCGGTGGGCAAACGAGGGATGCAGCTGCAACTGAATTGGAGGAAGCAGTTCACGGGTTAACCACGCGTTTTGCGGCTGTTGTACCACAGCACAAATCAGCCTAGTAAGTGCTGTGAGTTCGTGGTGTAAATGGCATAATGTAAATGGATCAGTTTGATAGCCGAGCTTGAAAGCAAATGGGATCCATCGCAGGAATAAAAATTTACTGCTGTGCTCGTTTGTCCGGATCATCCTATCATCGTTCTAATATTACTTGCAATGGATTAAGGTTTATCGAAAAAGGTTAAAAGAGTTGAAAGGTTAATCCTTATTACACGGTTTTAATATTAACTTGAACTTTCAATAATTCACATGAGAAACCATCTTTGGAAAATCTTGGAATGAAAGTTTTATAATTCTATCATAGATAATTACTTGCTAAAGATCCTCTTTAACTTGATTCGTAATGATTATTATTTACTTTGGATGTAACATGTATAAACTTTTTTAATTATATTAAATATCTCTTCAATTAAATGTTTAAAAGTGTTTTTTGCAATACGAGAAAGCGATATTCAAAATAAACTTGCTGTATCGACACAAATGTATATTTGAGTGATTTTGTAACCTGCAGGCAACAAAATTGTGTAGAGCGGTAGTGCTTATTGTTAGCTGTTAGATGTAGGATCGATAAATCGAGCAAAAAAAGCAATTTGTTTGCGTACGACCAGCAAGGCGACGGCGAGTTTTGTGACCGCAGTAGTACAAACAGACGATTTGCTCCGACAAATACTTTAGTGTTTACTGTCCCCGGAAATTGTATTCGCGACAACTATTCGTGAATGTATAATTATTACTTGCATATATACGCAGAACTTCCCGACCGTTACGTGTATTTTTTTTTTGTTCTTTCCTCGCGAAAAACGGATTGATGCATATGCACGAGAAAGCGATACCGCTATGTTTGCACATTTGCAATTACGATATGAAATTCGTTATATTCAATCCATTCAAGAGAATCAAGAATTAGTTGAAATTATTGTTTGAAAATAAATAATACGATTTATGAGCTTACGGCTGTCAATAATTTTATGGATGTATCCTATTGGTTAAACAATTACGGATTAAATGCATGATTGAACGGATATTTAGTTAATTAGGTTTTTAGATTAACGGACAGGTTAATAGATTTTTCATCAACGATATGAAGAAGTTGTCGCAGGCAATTTGTTGTAAATGAAACATTATCGTCAGATATTATTATCACTTATGCTTCCGTGATAGCAAACGAGTGAATTGGAGATCATAAAAATTTCCTCTTAAGGATGTATTTATCGTCTCATTACTTTATTAAATCGATCAGAAAATCAAATTAATAATTGCCTTTAGGAAACGCATGTATCAGTAGAAAAGTGCCGACCTCCCGACGATGGATAATACCAAAATGTACAATACTTATCCGGATACATTTAAAATACATTCGAGCTGGAATTCTACTGAAATAGCTATACGCTCCCCTTTCTTTTACAGGAAGATATTACAGAAATAGATCCGGCTGCCCGTCGCATAGCGAAAGGTTAAGACCGCGCGATAATAAAGGCGAGCGAGCGTATTTCGTCGGAGTGATATGAAATTCCGCGTTGCGATGCCGCACTCGGCGCATGCGAGACGCCCACATCACGCGACGGATGTACATATATACGCGTGGAAACAGGGCACTTTTATTTCCTCGGTTTCCCCCTGCCGCCCGCCATGCACCGCCGTCGCCGCCCGTTTTACACGAAAATCGCATGAACCTCGTCGAAAGCTCTCTGTCTTTCTTTCTTTCTTTACATTTTCTTGCCGTTTCTCCCTCTCTCTCTCACTCTCCCCCTCCCTCTCTCTCTCTCTCTGTAAGTAGAACTGTGCACTATCGTGCGGCTAAAGACTCAAGGACTCTTTTCGCAATACGTTGCCTTCCGCGACCAAAAAAAATGACGGTCGTCGCGTGTATCGTGGCGCTTTCATGCCACCGGTCTCTCTGTAGCTGGGTAATCTTCTGAGATTCGCGAAACTTTCCTCGTCTCGACCTGAGCCCCGAGAAAATCGCTCTTTATCGCGGTAGAAGGGACAGGGGGGTTTCACGTGTTCCTCCTCTTCCTCCTCCTACTCCTCGCATGCACATCGGAAATATTCATCCCGAGAAACGCGATGTGGAGGAGTAATCTAAAATCATAAAATTTGCTACCAGCGTCCGTTGCGAAATATTTATAAAATATTTTCGCAAGAGCGCTCTCGCAAGACTGTTTACAGATAAAAACATTTCAGATTCGTTGTTGCTCCAAATTGTTTTTTTTTGTTTTTTTTTTTTTTGTAACATGCAATTCAGTTGTAGCAAATTTTTATGTGTAATGTAATAGGATTGACGCTAGCATATTGGTCGGAAAACGGAAGCGCTTCAAATTTTAGAGTGCAATAAAATACGATTGTGCACGTGAAATTGGAAAGCAAAAACACTTTAAAGCTCAATAAAATACGATCGCCTGTGTTTAATCAAACAGACACAAAGCATAATGTAACATCGCGTACCATGCGGTATGATGAAACATAAAAATGCTTTGAAACATCATCAAGCTTGTTTAACTAAAGTGTTTGTATTAAGAAGAACACTTCTGCGTTGCGGCGTTTCGCATGATGCGATATGTCCGTACGAGACACTATAGAATCTACTCTGCAGAGACTCGTCTGTGCCGTGTTTCTAATTTAACGAATTTCATGACACGACACGCTGCGCGCCGCCGCGTGTGCATGTATGTATGCTAGATTCTTTTCTATAGCTACGAACTTTCTTGCATTTAAATAGAAACTACCTCCGGTTTACGTTTCTCATTCCGTAGGCGCGCAACGAAATCGCGTAGTTTCCAACTATTGTGACGACGTCTGGATAAACTTGCCCGTTAACTACAATCGAGTTAAGCGCCTCGACGGTAGTACTAAGGCATGTCGATTTGACTTGCCGAGAGTTATCGACGTCTTCTTACGTCAATTCCAGCCAACGAGCCAGAATTTGCATAGAACATGTCGCGCCTTGTTTGTACGCGGTCAACAACCTTGTATTATTCCTTGATCAACTTGTTATTTGCTTTTCTGGGTGCGGCAGACGCCCAAGTTTTAATTTATCTTATTACCTTTGTTACCGTTGCATTGTAATGGAAATTACGTGTGCGTGTTACAAATAAGCGTAGAGAAAAGTCGTCAATGTCGACACAGATTTCCTAGAGCGACATTTCCTTACGTCTCTCGGAAACTAAATATCGTAATTTATTAATACTGATAAAAACATGATCTGCTTAGATAATTAAAGCAGTGAAAGCTTGTTCAGAACCCATTGTTCGAAACAACGCGCGCATACTCTCTAAATCGAAATCAATGTATTGTTCACTGAATGACAATGAATAATCTGATTTCACTACTGCACTTATAATTATATCAATCAGCGATATACACTGTTTTTCAGTGATAATACATTGATTCTGGTCAATGAAAGTACCTCATTCCCCCCTCCCTTTTTTAATTGGAATCACTGAAAAACAGTGAATAGTCACTAATGCTCCCAGTTATAACACTGCAAATCGGTAAATTTTCACTCATTGAGATTTAGAAAGGTTATTATATAAATCAATAAAAAAACATCAAAATGAAAAACTTTCTAAGAATCTTCATGTACATTAACATGTATTTTATACAAATAATTCATGTTAAAGAAAAAGAAAATTAGCATTATTGTTTACTATGTCGATTTTGGAACTAATTTTGTCAAACGCTCATTTTTGCTTGTCTTACAAAAAAAACTTTATTATAAAATTCGAAATGATATTATAAAGTTGGTATAAATAATAATAAGTAACGAGAAATATGAATCATTGCGGAAATCATTGCGCAAATCTTATAATCAATAAACAAACTTTAATACATATGTTATTCAGATTCGCAAGAAACATATTTAAATCGCTTAATAAATGATGATTTAATTTGTTTTTAATTTGTCTTTAACGATAATAAATCTGTCGTATTTCAAAGGTCATCGAAATAACGATAGTAATTCTGTCATAATTTCATAATCAGCGAGATAATGACGATCCAAGCTAGCAATTACGAATAAGATTACAGATGTAAAAATTGTCCAACTGAGTTGATAAGCCCGGTAGAAAATAACCCTTTAGCTGTGAACTATCATATGACAAATTTGTAAAAACAATATCAAAACAAAGAAACACTCAACCAAATTTGCTGTTATGTCATCCGATAGAGATACTTTATAGTCTGTATTTGTTTCCAAAGTTTTATTTTTAATTTTTGTTTAAAAAATACAATCCAAAAACAAATTAATATATCAGTATCCAAGGTTGGGTAAGTTAATAAATTTTTTTAACTAAATTAAGTTAAAGTTGATGGCACATAA
>QKQZ01013601.1:0-10726 GCA_003595255.1 Solenopsis fugax
TTAAATTTTGAAGAAATGCTGACTGTCAGAAATTACTTCGACTGTCGCAAAACATATTTTTTGTGCCACGATTTCAATATGACTTCGTCGCCAACGAAACTTTATTAGCAACGTCGTTACATTAGGACGCGTTTACAGTATTTAAAGTAAATTTTTAACATATACCCATACAAAGATNTTTATGAATTACCCCACCTAACGAATAGCCCTGGTCTCCCCTATATATAAAAAGTTATTGTCTCATCTTATTTTTTATCTCTACAAATATTTGTGTTGCTTCACATACATAATCATGACAACTAATGAGTGGAATAAAAATTTAAGTATGCCCGAAGGCGTCGGCGTCGGTAGATTCGGACGTCAGGAAAGTCAATCATAAGTCGTTCGTACGTGATAAGGTCTCGCAAACACGAACATTCTGACGCTCGTACATACGTGGTATACATTTTCCATAATACATTACCATTTGTCAAAGCGTGCACTTAGCACATGCCTCGGAATAGCTATCGATTGTCATTTACCTAAATTACAAGCTTTTTATGTAGGCTGATAAGGTCAGACGTGGGTTTTTCACAGCTATAGCCGGTGGGTGCCATATCGCAGCCAAGATGTGGCGTCCGTTTTTCCATTTTTGCTCATTAGTTATATCGCGATAAAGCACGCAAAATCATCGCGATTGGATACGCATCATAATGTGCGTATTATAACGTACAAATCGTTTCTTTTCGATACGCCGATAAATTACATTTATCACACAATACATCGCGAGTCGTAAATCAATAAATCCGAACGCATTAAAATGAAATGCTTGCGAGACAGTCGCGCAATAATTTAGAATAAAATAATTTTGAATGATGACAAAATGTCAACGAAGTCACGTGCGGATTATCGTAAAATTAATAAGAGACATTGTTTTGAGATTTGACATTTTCTTGAAAATTAATGGTCTGCATTATCATAATGCAGACAGTAAATGGAGGCTGTAATTCCGCTTTCCTTCATGTGCATGTAACAAATGAGAGCTCGATTTAGGATGCCCTAATTATAGCTTGTTGTAACTGAAATCTTGTTGTACGAATGCTTGTATTACTAATTACGCTAGTTTACAAATTTTACATTAATTTTAATGCAAGAAAAGCAGACAATTTTTTAAATGTATTTTGATGCGCCGAATTTGAATTTGCCACCAAAAAACTTTATCAGGTCAAATTTTTAAGATATATCTTGTTAGTACTATTGTTTGATTATGCAGTTGGAAAATATGTATAAAATTTAATATATATTGCATGTCTTAAACAGTCCACTCAAATTTTTGTGTTAATTTAACACAATATGAATATATTAAGAGTAACACAATATTATTTATAAAATTAACGCAAAAATGTAACACTTTGATACAGTTTAGAAACAAATTGCATCAAAGTGTTACATTTAAAACAAAGCATATTTCTTCAGTAAAATTAACATTTAAAACTTTATATTGATACGTACATTTTATTCATTTATCTTAGAATAAATGTTTCAATATTACATTATTTTTATCTTATTTGTTTCTTTACCTATAAATTGTATTATTTTGACATTAGAAATGTTGAATATCAATTTAACATAAAATATTTAAATAACATAATCACATTATATTAAATTAACAGTCGGACATGTTAAAAATTCGACATAAAAATTTTAACAAGAAACTGTTTTTAACATAAATACAAAATGTTTTTTAACATAATATAAAATGTTTTCTAGTGTGTAATAATGACAATGTATTATCGTTCATTTACAATATCGCACAGAACTGTCATTTTAATTTATATTGTGATGTAAAAAAGTCGGGAAGTGTAAATCTAATTCAAACTATTTCTACTACCTTTGTGGGCAATTATTGCAAAAAGGACTGTAGTGCATAATCACAAAACCGTTGAACTTGTCTACTTACATTTTTGTTTTTATATATAAAAAAACAAATAAAACGCTCAACACTCTTGATTTGTTTTATAATTTTAATAAAATTTTTCTGTATGTTGGAAAAATATCTTTTCTTGTATCTCAAAAACTGGACCTAATGGAAATATTTCGATGGCAGGACTCAGCGTCGAAAATTACTCTGAAAACAGTCTTTATATGCTGTTGCATAAAACTTTGTGAACTAGTGCTTTTTTAATATTTTATGAAATTATTCAGATATTATTACGCATATATTGTGACCCAGGGTTGTGCCGTATATTTAAAGATTATGCCTACACAGGTTTTTTACGTAAACAATACGTAATGTTTACATGAACCTACCTTTTTCATGTAGCCAATACAAACATGTAAAATATGTACACTATTGTAAATTGGATAATACAGAGCACAATACAAAAAAAGTAATTAAGTTTTAAAATTATTAATGTATGTGATTTTTATGTATAATAAAAATGTATAATATTAAATATATAATATATTAAAAATTAAAAAGTTAAAGAAAATAATATATCAAATTTTCATTAAATTATATATCAGGTTCAAATAAAATATCTATTTTTTATTTAATTTTATATTATTTATGTATTTACATAATTTACGTAGTTTACATAAATGTTGTTTAACGTAAATAATTTTGTAGAGTAATGTAGACTATTTACATTTTACACGTAAACGCACAATCCTGCTGTGATCAATCATATGTTTCTTTAAATGTAATAATGTTAAATTTACAGATTAGAATTATAAAAAAATTCGGTTGATTGGATATTATTCCAAAATATAAACATTTTGACTGCTTTCATGGAATGTAATTATAATAATAATTTCATAAAATATTATAAAATAGTATGACAAAGTTTTATGCAGGAGCATATGAAGACTGTTTTCAGAGTAATTTTCGATGCTGAGTCCGTATCTGTCACCAAAATATTTCCATCAGGTCCGGTTTTTGAGATACAAGAAAAGATATTTTTCCAACATATAGAAAAGTTTTATTAAAATTATGAAACAAATCCATACATATATATATATATATATATATATATATTACATATATACATATATATACATATATATATTTAATACATATAACTTAATCTTTAACCGTCATGTTATGTCGCATCAGCTAAGTCGTAACTTTAATATTTTCTTCTCCTTAGAGATTATTAAACTCATATTTCTTCGAAGAGCGCAAGGATCTCTTTAATTAGGTATCGCATTTATCGTCACGTTGAAAAGAATATGCGGTTGGTCGGAGACACCACCTGCGGGCGTTGCTCAAGAATTCAATTAAACTATCGGCGTTCGAGTTACTCACGCGAGATGCAAATTGCATTGCTACATTTAATAAACACACGCCATAGTGCAATCGAGCCGCCTGCGCGCGAGCGCGCGATCGATGCCTCTCTTTTTTTGCCGCAAATTTATTAATTTATTACTCGCGCGTCTCGCGGTTAAGTGTTTTTCTCGCGTTCTACGCACGGCGGAAAGATAACAGATTGCGCGATTTTATCGATGGCCTAATTGAAAGCGCACCTCGGGCGCAAACGCGCGCTCGCCACGAGTCGGCATTAACGATTTATCACGTGTCAATACACATCCGTACCTACTGCCTATGCCTATTGCATCACCGAGGGATGCTACAACGGCCCGAACTATTTGCAAGGCCAACGTCCGACAGATTGACTGCTGTTTATTAAACATCGCCGCGGGGTGATATGGAACGCATTTGCACGCTGAATATCTTACGAATTGCCTCACTCAAAGCGTTTACAAACTCAATTAACTTAGCACAAGATTGGTTGCATAAATAATAAAAATCTCGGGGAAACGAGCGCAAAATCAGGTCTATCGATCGGAAGTGATGGTCGCAATCTCTGATCGTAATAGTAGGAATTATAATATATAGAGGAAAGGAGGGGGTTATGGAATACCATTTTGTTTTTTTGATAATAATTCAGTATAAACATTAACGTGACACAATTCTAATCAACGCCATTTTATTAACCATAGAGATATACGATATACCAATCACTTTATAGATAGAAGTTCATCAAGTATGTAAAATAAATGTAATTTACAATTTACTGAAGAGGGGAAAAAAGATGCATTTGTTCAATAGCAGGGGGATTATGAAATACTAATAACTAATGTCATGAAAGGTACTTTTATTTATGAAAAAAAAAACAAGTTAATGGTTTTTCGTAGAATTTACACATAAATAAGTGCCACAAAACAAAGTTTTACGAACATTGCATAAAATATATTTTATAAAGAATTTTTTTTGATAATTTTTTGGTTTAAAAATTTTTTTAAATAAAACTTAAAACTTTTTTAAATAATTTCTTTGCTTCTAATAAACATTATACAGCGTCTACACATAATTAGACACGTAAGATTAATTGTAAAATCGCAAGAGAGATGCGAAAGGCGGACAACCATGTTCCATAACCACAATCAATATATAATATAACTTTATTTGCCGAATTTATACATATATTACGACGCACATTAAATTCAATAATATTATTTGAAATTTACATTCAAGGCCTTCAAGTTAGACTAAAGTTAAAAAGTTAATGTGAAATATACTTCTCAAAATTTCATAGATAATATGTACCTGTAAAAATTTTTGCAAAATTGAAATTCAGCTTTTATAAAAACACAGCGAACACTAATGACCAGTAATCATCCTACAATTTCTAAATAGACTATAACGAAGTAATTTTAACTATTGCTCTTAGAATTCAACGCGAATTATACGAGATATCATGATATTCCATCAGATATATTCCACGATCGCCGTCCTTCCTTTAATCTTATCTTCCTAAGTAACATATATTGACACATATATTATTTTATATATGTTTCCTAAACATATCTAACGTTTTATAATTGTTTAGAAAACGTATGTAAAATTAATTATGTTAGTAGGATTATACTTGGAGATCATGAATAATAAATGTCAGTGTTCCTATTATGCAATTAGCGCGGTTGAAACATTAAATATATTTGTATAATAAAATTCCGATAATTTGGCAAAAATAGTAAAATTGTGATTAGAGTAAAATTTTCTCAGACATCGTGTGACTTTTGATCGATATACAGTAGAAAACATTTTGTCGTTATATTAAAATTGGTTCTTGTGAAAATTTTTGTTGTGTTTTTTTAACATTCGAGTGTTAATTTAATATAATGTGATTGTGTTGAATTAATATTCAACATTTTTTTATATTAAAATAACACAATTTTTTTGGATAAATGAATAAATAACTCAAAAATAACGTAGTTTGGAATCGTAAGTTCTAAGTTAAATAAACAAAATGTATGTAGTATAAATATTAATTTTACTGCAGGAATATGTTTTCACGATTTGTTTTGAAATTATATCAAAGGAAATTACATTTATTGTGTTAATTTTTTTAATATTTGTGTTACTTTCTAACATATTCATTTTGTGTTAACACAAAAATTTGAATGGACATGCGATATTGGATAACTTCGATTTATATATTGTACCTATCAAAAACTTAATTTATCAAAACTAGTCGACAACAAAATGGGTTAAAAACGAGCACAAAAGTTTAACATATTAGTTAATCAAATTTAATATGTCAACTCGAAATAATAAGTGTAGTGAGACAAGTTTCGACTTTATTTAGTCTTCTTCAGTCTCAAGCATGTAAACATTTAACGAAGAAACAAATGTAATAAAATAAGAATAAAGATAAATTAATAACAAACATAATAGCATACTATTATGCTTGTACAGTATACTATTATAATTAACGGAGTTTTGCCTAACAAATTGTGGCAGTTAGTCTTACTAATTACATACATTAGAATCATCTTCCTCCCTTGCCTATCGCATTGAATAAATAGGTTGCCAATTCGTTAACGTAAGAACACCAAAGTTTCGTAGTGCTAACTGTCACCCATTATTGAATACAATTATCTCAAACAGCAACCTTATAACTGATGATGTGACACAGAGGAAGGTTTATGACGAAATGTGATAGGTAATTGAGCAAATGATTCCAATGTGAGTAATTAGTAGGATAATTAACTATGATTCATCAGACGAGACTTAACGTATTATTATATTTGTTAGTCCGATATTAGTTGACTTCGTTCATATTTTATTATAATTGTTTCTGCGTTAAATATTTATACATTTATGACTGAAGAAGAAACTAAGTAAAGTCGAAACTTATCTCACTACACACATGTTATTTTGAGTTGATCATATATTAAATTTGATTAACTAACATCTTGTAATTTTGGGCTCATTTTTGGATCCATTTATATGTAGTTATCGATTAGTTTTGTTAAAAATAATGAGCTAAATATTTAAATATTAAATCAGAATATTAAATTTTATTTTTAATTTATCAAGCATTATTATATTATATTTAATATAGATAAACTATGTCAATAAAAATTTTATAATATATGTATACTCTATATTACTATAAAACGATTTAAAAAAACGGAATGTTTATTTTCTTATATTTGAAAAAAAAACTTTCAAAAACTCTTGCATTTTTGCAGTATTTAAAAGGAGTGGGATATATGGCCACTTATGAGTGGAACAATCAAGCTGAAACAAAGGATACAATAGCTAAGCACTTGTATTTTGGTATAGCCTATCCTTTATTATCTCTCTACACTTAAGCATCATGAAATAACCACTTAGCTGTTTAGCCACTTTATACAGAGAGAGAGTCGTCGTTTTACGTAGGTTGTTATACACTCCGCTACTCACAACATTGATAAATTGATTCAACTCACGATAGTTTCGTTAATATTAACAGTAAAAACAAGTAAAATAACTGAAATTACAACTCAATAACTAATATATTATAACGACATATAATAAAAGGGTTGCACGCAAATTACTTCCACTCCTTCTATTTTTTCTGACTACTACAGCGTAAGTCCTCGCACGGCGTAAAATATCGGAGTTACCCTATTTTAAATTTAACACAAATTTTCCGACGGTGTAGACACAAATGAAGCATATTCCTGATTCAGTCGATACCGACGTCACGAATATCTTTTAATATATTAATCTATACAATGTATATCAAATTCTATTGCGTAGTACTTAATTAATCTCATCGTATTGCAAAATGGAATGGTGATATACGTTAAAACTAACTTGCACATTAATCTTGCTCGCGATACGATCGCACGTTTTGAACCCACTGAGTCTATTTATGATTAGGTCAACGATATCCCAATCTTTGCACGCGAAAAGGAGTTATATAAATTGCTGTTTCATGCATATGAGGCACATAGAGATGCGGCAAAACCGCAACTTAACTTTGCCAGGTAAATTAGATTAGGCGGCTCACAATGGTTTCGTTTTACTATGATGCACTTTACTGTAAATACAGTACAGTGACAGTTAGGATCAATAGGATTATTTCGTTCGATTATATTAGAAAAGAGATAAACTTTTCTCTTAAAATATTATCTTATTTTCGTAATCGAGTCGACAGCGAAATATCACGTCGTAACTGCATCATCAAACAGCACAGTGCTACTTTAATTTCTGTCGCATTTCTATTCACGCTTTGTTACTTCCGGAGTTACTCCTAATTTAAGTTTATTCGCTGTTTCTATTTTAAAACAATTTTAGCTTAAATTGAGATAAAGATTATTGGATTCCGGATATAAACTTTTTAGATCGAATCGCGTATAAAAATTGCAAATGAACTTTGTCTTCAACGATAATAAATAATATAAAAATTCGAAAGAAGGATACGAAGTTTAATACCAATTTATATTTAATAATTATAACATATAATTAATTCAATTTAATAATAAGTTTTTAATAATTGTACCCTTTTTTTCATTTATTTTTATAATACTTGTTCAAGAAACTAATAAGACTTTTCACAATGGTGATGATCGCGGAGTCTGAAACTATTTTAATGTTCTATATAACATGGAGTTCTCTCACAAGATTGAAGATTTAATCAAGTTCGCAGACTCGCCCACGCGTTGCAGTTTGATTGCCTTTAAACGTGGACGATGTCCCTAAATCTGGGCAACATGTGCGCTGTTGTTTTCACATTTGCGATAAGCTCCCTTCTCGATGCTATTATCGCCTCGACACAGTTCATTACATCGACATTGTTTGACTAAAACTAATAAAATATTTTTATTCACTGACAGGCAAATTGATTTGGTGGGAAACATTCCGCTTTGTTTAATACATTTTTTAATTAATATCTATAAATACACGACACAAATGTTTTTCTCACAAATTAAAAACATAGATGATAACAAAAATGGATTCGTTTATTATGACAATATACAAAAGAAAAATATATCAGTAAGAAAAATGTACAATGAAAACTGTGAAAGTGATAATTAAGAGTGTAAATTGCTTTAAAATTTATTTAGCAGTACGTTGAAATAAACGTTTTTTATTTGGGTAGACGTTTAAAAATTTAGATCCTTATTTGGAACGCATTTATAAAGATATAGAGCACTTTTTCATTATTCTATCCTTCATTAGACGTGAAATAAAAATAGAACGACAAAAAAGAGATACAAAAAAAACATATTTAGAAGCGCGATACCGAAATATTATTTCCTCGAAGAGGTTCGACGATATACGAAATCCTGACAAATATTGTAGAATAATATTCTGGAGATTTACGAACAAATATCGAAGAAAGCGTATATCCGAGAAATAATACATTTTCAAGATTGGAGCGCTCTCCGCTCTGCCGTCGTCGATTTTGAAATTGCAATTTTTCAGACCGCGCCGTTTCGAGAAGATAATACTCCCGGCACAACAATGACATTTCGACGCGACACCGTTCTCGATGCCGCTGTCCCGCTTTTCTGATTTCTTCTTCGGGGTACTTTGCATGAGCATCGCACCGCACCGAAGCCTTACGAAAGCTTTGACCTGTTTCGCGATAACGAAGTTATCGCGATGCCACGTCGTTGCATCCTCGGCTTTGCGCCACGCGAAGCGAGTTAAGTTCTCTTAAAAAATAGTCCTCTCTGATTTCGTCGCGCTGTCATCCGATATCGTTTTCCTAATTTGTAAAAGAAATGCGCACATCGGTGGTAGTGATCTCGTTAGACTGTTGTGTGCACACGCCGCCCTAGTAATCAGGGCAACAGCACAGTCAGCGTTCCATTTGCACTCGCGTGATAAAAGGCAAGCGATTGCGTGGCCGAAGTAACGCGGATAAAACGCGACGGGTTTCCTTGTCGGTGCACAAATACAGTCTAGATGGATTAAAGTGGCTCGTTCTCTTCACAGCCTCGTTCAATTCTACCTGGAGATACGGATATCCGAACGAGGGCACGAAACTTAACTTTTATGAAAAGTTAGAGATGTCTCGGACGATAGTCTCGTGTAACGTACGCATTTACTTTACTTACATTAGAAAAGATAAGCTTTCTCTTTAAAGTATTAGGCGCATAAATAAGTTTGGTGCCTTTATTTTTGACGTTTAGTAACTCTGGTTCAAATTTAAATTTTTTTCTTGCCCTATAGATTTGAAAGTGCTAACCTCAAGCTTTAAGAAGCACTATAATAGTTGACGGCCCTGTCGACATATACTCTCGAAAAACAGCAGTGAACGTGATGGGTATCCGAAAAAGTATTTGAGGCACTGCATTTTGCTCGCATTTCATGAAAAAGTAATGCTGTTGAAGCCACAGGAATGATTTGGTTTGCTTTAAATCATAGTTTCCAAACCTTTTTTGGCTCACCGCCTCCTTTTCAATGTTTTTTTGTTCAACGCCTCCTCGGATAAACTATCTCTATTATTACAATTTCTAAGTATAATTGTGCGTGTAATATTTTAAATATTAAAGTCAGATTGAAAATAAAAAACATAAAATAACTATACTGAGAAAAAATTACTTAAAAGAAAGAAATTTTACTTGCTTCAAGAAAATTATTTCTTTGAGGGCTCCTTGGAACATATTTACTAGTTTCAAAAAACAGTATTTGCTTTATTGAAGTAATTATTTTCAAGAATCAATAAAACACTTGCTTGTAACATTAGCTTTCATATTGCTAAAACAATGATTTCTTTCGTTCAATGAAATATTTATTACAATCTGATTGTATTTATTCAAGAAATTCAGGTTTCATATTGCAAATAAACCATTTATGTAGTTCATTTTAGTAATGGTGTTATTCATATAAAATCATTACTTACAGGAACGAAATTGGAATGTACGAAACAATTTACTTAAAGGAAAGAAATATTTAGGGGAGAGTGGGGTAAATCGGACCGTGTTCCAAATCGTACCTTTTCAATTTAAATGAATACGGTTAAGCAGATTTGCGTGCCATTTATAATGTAAAGTCCTTATAAGACATCGAACATGTGACAGCAGTTTGACAGTTCTCTGTCATAATCTTCACAGAATAGACGCGAATATGTATTTTCAATCATCGTGCGAACATTTTTTAAAAAAAGAAAATCCTTGTAAATTATTATTTAAAAGGTGTTAAAAATTTGAAAGATAATTGATTTAAGATAATTAAAGAATGTAGAATTCAAAAATATCAAGCGTTTTGTCATCACTTTTGTAATTTATTGTAAAATTTGTTCCAAAGTNTCACTTTTGTAATTTATTGTAAAATTTGTTCCAAAGTTTGAAAGAACCCGTGTCCAAATCGGACATTTTTTTGGGTGTCCAAATCGGGCCTACATATACTCGTGTATGCCATAGGAGGAAACCTTTTCACGATTTATGTTTGTGTTTTTTT
>QKQZ01013605.1:0-17277 GCA_003595255.1 Solenopsis fugax
GGTGACGGTGTCGACGGTGACGGAGAAAGGAGCAGCGTGCAACGAGCGAGAAGGAGAGAGCGCGAGTCGCGTTAGCGGATCTGTCGGTCGAGTAACGGAACGCTGGCGAGTACCGCTAGCACCGGCTCTGACGCGGTTACCGGACACCGTTACTTCGCCGATGCATGAGTAGCCCCCACGTGCCTCTCTCGTCATCCTTGTCGCGCTTATTGGAGAGCGCCCCTCACGAACGAAGAGAGGGCATTTGACGCGAACACGGATACACGAAAAGATAGGTGGCCCGATGGGAAAATTCGTAGTTATGTAAGAAGACAGTGGAACGCGACCTTTTTGCTTTAATATATTCGTCGGCGATTTGTCTTTTTGTTATATCACTTTAGCATTACTTAGATTACAGAAATTACACGATGACACAATAGAAACACAATTACAGAACGATTGGAAAATAAATAAGTTTTTTATCGAAATCTCGAAAGACGTGATTAGACATCTGTAATTTTTATTTAAAAATAATGCGACTGTGATCCTTGCACAGCCATTACAATTATTGAAAAGTGAGATTAATAATATTGATTGAATGCACAAAAGTTCAGGTATATTTAAAAGTACAACTTAATAATTATCATAAACTGTTGCAACAAAGTTCTTTCAATATAAATATTGTTAAATTCCCTTGGACGTTTAAAAGTTAAATAAGTGAAATTTTATTATCTTTCGTTAAGAGTAATGTCGACAAGAAAAGCTATTACAATAACGGTGTGAAATATTTAATAGTTCTATATTGAGACTGAGTGCAAACTATTGATTTTCTTCATATTTTAGACTGTTGTTAGTAAAATATCATATCCGGTCTCCATTTTCCATCGCTACGACAAAAGATGGAAATATTCCTTTTAATAATTATAATTAAAAAATATATATATATTTCAATTACGTACAATAGTCTTTATTGTGCAATTAATATACATATAAATAAAATATTTAACAAATCCATACTTATTTCAAAATCTCTGGAAAATATTCCAGAAAACGTTTCTAAAATTTGGACATAAATCATGTGCAATTACACAAGAGGTGCTAAATATACATGGTGCTTAACGCAAACAAAATTATCATCTAGCAGATACCTAAAAATGATTAACACTTTGTTGATGAAGACTATCGAATATCGACAGTTAAATTTATAGCATTTACCGCTAAGTTTTATGTCTGAGAAGATCGCTTATGCACCTATCTGTAGAATGTTGATGTAAATAATGATCGGTGGAGTTGATATTAAAATATAACGGATAACAAGTCGTACTACAGCGTTACATCAATAATCGCCAACCGTCTTATATGACGCATTAGTACGTCAATAGCCGGCAACGCATTGATTTTATATGACGTAGCTATACGTCAATGTGGTCGGTGGACGCGTAGTAGATTTTACATGACACAGAGATATTTCTACCAACGCCATTTAGCGGTAGCTAAACTTCTTTTCTAAGTCTAGATTATAGCCAGCATTAGGATATAAAAGGAAATGAATAGCCGGTGAAATTACAGTTAATAGTGTTGGCGAATCCGGCCAATAATAACATGCCAATAATCGGGAAGTCTTTAACTATCTATAATTATTACCAACCTAACAATTATTCGAAGATGACGCAAAGAAAATTACCGTCCATTTAATAAGTACTATCGGACGCGAGTAAACCTGCCGTTCGTCTTAACAGGCATCGTTAATTGAGGTCCGCGATCGGGAAAGATCGTGTCGCGATCACTTTTAAGATGACGTTTATAATGAAGGCTTATCATCACGACGTTCGCCTAAGACACATCGAGTTCGAAAGAACAGCGGTATAAGGGCGTGAATACCGGTTATCCAGTGAGTAATTTTTCCTGGCAGTCACGACGATTACAACAAGGTTCGCGCTACCGTTCTCGCGCGTTAAAAGCGCCGTTTTGATCGCGCGCGCACACCGCGCAAAATTACCGCGTAACGGAAAAGGCGAGCTGCTACGAGAAAACGTGATCGCGTGCACGAGCGCGTCCCGCAGGTCTAGGGGTTAGGAGGTCGAGCTCCTTGTCGTTTTACCGTTCGTGTCCGGGAGAACTACCCAGCGCGCATTCCCCGACGGAATTGCTATTATCGTTATTATTATTGTTGGCCTCAACTGCATCGCATCGACCAGCTCCGTTAACATGACTGATTGCGAGAATGATGTGATTTAAACCTGGCGGTAGCACGACATGTTCTTGTCATTATTGCCTGTTACGATTCTTGGCACTATTATTAATATTATTAGAAAAGTAGTTGTTACTCCTTATTTTTTTTACTGCGAATTGTGCTCCCTTTTCCAAGAAGAATGAGTAATACAAAGTGTTCTATATTTTTATAGTTTCTTATTACTACAGAAACTATAAAAATTTAATTGAAACGATTTGATACGAAATGAATCTTAAGTGATGAACATTTTCTAAATCTATTTTATAAAAAGGATATTATTAAAAATTCTTTTATATTTTTTGCGGAAAAATACATTTTTAAATTCTCCTAACCAATTTAAAAATTTTTTAAATATAAGAACAAAATGTCATTTTGGATCATTTTAGATCATTTGCCAATTAGATTAGTGTCACTTAATCGTAATTATTAAATCATAATCAAAGTAAACTGTTGTCACTTAGCATTCTCCAATTATTTAATTCTCAATCTCAGCAAGTCGTTTCTACACAGAAAAAAAATTAGTATCAAATCAACAATTCATTGTTTCATATATGAGCAAGAATATAAAATCTCCCTGAAAGTATTTATAATCTCAAAGAGACATAATTTGCTAACATAAAGAAATTTTGTTTCTTCATGTAAGCAAATTATGTCTGATCAAGATTATCAAATTCTTCCAAGAAGATTTTATATTCTTGCTTATGTATGAAACAATGAATTGTTGATTTGATAGTCATTTTTTTCTGTGTATGTGCAATAAATTAATTGAATTTATTAGATCACTCTCAATCGTACTTAAATTATAACGTACATGTTGAAACTTGAACATGTGATAAAATCTTCTTTTTATTCCTTCTTGCATTTTAAAAAAATTTATTTTAATCAATCACGCACATTACTCCACCGTGTCCGTCTGTCGCGCGAGATTTGCGTCTTTAACGAGCTTACCCGGAGCTTTACGCGGCAATGATATGTGCGACAGCGAAGCCCTGCATTGCGCAAATCGCACGCGACCATGGCATGTCTCGACTTCTTCATGTAAAATAGTGTTAGGGTCACTTCTTCAGACATATTCGTGAGAAGTCCATCTCTTATTATCATGTAAAAACCTCGCACTTCTTTTTAAACGGTACAGTTTTGATTGCCTTTTTATCCAAGTTAACATGAGTTTTCCTGTAAAAAGGTTTATAAAAGTTTAAAACTTACTTTCTTATCTCTTAAAATCAAAAGAAAATGATATGTAAAAATTTCATACAAAATATTGTACATCTTCTCTTTTAATTCTACTTTCGTCTGGAAAATTAAAGCAGTTGTAAAAAAAAGTTCTAGCAAAGTTTTAAGTTATTAAATCAAAGTCTCGCAAGTCTCTTCTAATTTTGCGTGTTTAAATTCTTCAATCTTCTTATAACATTACACGAAACCCAAACAGCACGGAATATTCCAGCAATGTTGCAGCAATATTTTCAACGTTTCTGCAATATTATTGAAATGTTGTAATGTTGTTGCAATATTGCTGAAATGTTTTGTGCTGTATGGAAACAGGAGAAAACACGTGTTTTCTTTGATTTACTCCTATTTATGTCCGCTTGCAGCAACTCTCAAAATAACCCGGGGAAAAATTTTTCATGTATAATTATATATAATATCTATATATATATCAAGTATATTATATATATTAGTCCTTTCTCTACTATCCCGGTGTCCGACCGATTCATGCCACTGCTATCCAACTTGTGATTATTTCGGTTATTAAATTATATGTATACATTTTATTATTCTCTAAAGTAAAGTTTCAACATTTATTCTAGAAAGCTAAAACTACGTTCGTGAATTTTAAAAAATTTTTTTAATCATTTTAAATAAGTGAAGAAATGAACAGATTCAAAATATCCAAAATGGTAGGAATGAGGCGCAGTTTTAAACATGGTATCGTAACAGTATTATATGTTTCATTATACATATATTATATTTATATATAATTGTATATTTAATATATAATTGTATATAATTATATATGAACAATTTTTTCTCAAGAATTTTTTTAATTTTATCCGTCTCTATCATTAAGAGAAAAATTTGCCACTGTCGAGGACGAGATAAAATTCATCACCGCAGATATACATCGCGAGCGCGCGATTCTTTCAGTCCTCGTCTCCAAGTCATAGGCCACTCATCCTTTTTCTTCCCTTAACGTTCGACGGCTATCCCCGTTCGCGCGTACGCGCATTACGTGGCGCGCGCGACGGCAGTAGGCCAAGGGTTCACTGACCTGCAGCCTAGCCTTGCAAGGCCGGTCGTCTCGACTCTGCTCGGCCGAGCCCGACTTGACCGGCAGCGCTCGGACGGAGCAGTCATGCACTCGATCACTCGCGAATAGTATCGACCGCGTCGTGCCTGACGATTCGCTGCGAATTTATCATCTACATTCGTCTTTACCGACGCGGCAGCCGTACAGGAGCTACTGACACCGCCCGTTACGAGAAACCTGCAAAATGAACATTATAAGCAGGGTGGGGCGTTTACGTGTAAAATATAAGTAATCTACTTATACAATATAAACTTTATAAATAATAATCTATCATCAAAGATTTAGATTTTATTGGAAATAATATAAATTATACTCAACTTTTTAATTTTTAATATTATATATTTTTATTTTATCAATGGAATCAGATATATTAACAATCTTGAAACTTATAAATTATTTTTTTCTGTATTATTATCCAATTTAGCTAATTAAAATAATTTACATTGCTTGTATTGGCCATATAAAAAAGATTATGTAAACGTAACTTGAACAATGCATAAATATCTAAGTAGACGCTTAATCTTGAAATTTATTGCACAATCCTGATTAAAAGGAGACTTTATATAATGAAAATGAGCGATGATAAAAATCATATTATACATGTATAATGATGTTTAATCTCCCAATTTATGTAATAATGATTTGAATGAAAACTAAGAAAATATTATAAAATAAAACTTACAGGAACGCATTAAATTCAAATGTTTCTTTTGAATAGCGTTTATTTTTTATTTAAAAAATAGTATAATCATAAAAATTATATAAGACAAAAATTATTTAAAGCAAAGATTTCTGCCGCATATTACGCATCGCGACGGCCAGTCAGTCAATTGTTTGAGACAATTGAGCAGAGAGAAGAAAGAGGAAACTTAAAACGCGGTTACGTTTATTCGCGCGGACGAACATGGACCTCGGCGGAGAGAAGCGGAACGCAGGCGTGCGGGTTCGGACGAACGCGTTCTCGCTCACCGATCCGCGCGGCGGCCGTTCTACTCGCGCGAGTGCGTCGAATCGGAACGACGCACCGCCGGTTGCGAGACGGAACTTCCGATTGCGACAGCTCCTCGCCGACAACGATCGCTCCTCGCGAGTCGAGATGGCGAACGATCCTCGCGCGGTTCCGCTTCGGAAAATCGCGCGGTATCCTCGAAAACCAAAAGGCCCTTTGAGCCTGTGTCGTCATATCTAACTAAATGTCAAGATGAGAAATGCCGCTTAACATACTCTTTAAAAAAAGAACTGATAAGTGTTTCAATAAGCTGATTACTACTTTAATTATAAGCGCTACAATATTATTTAATATTAAATATTTCTGATATATTATTTAATTTTAATAAAAATAATATTCCAGAAATATTATTTTATATTAATAAAAATAATGTTCCTGAAATATTATTTAATATTAATAAAAAGTAGTCGTGTGTTTACTTCTGATAATGTTTTACGAATATTATACGTATATTATTTGACAATATTCACGATAGTTTAAAATATAGAAGTAAATAATATTATTTACTTCTATATTTTAAACTATCGTGAATATTATAACTTTTAAATATAGTAATTATGTTTATAAATATTTTATTCATAATAATTCACATTAATTTTTTATCACAATAATACTTTTAAAACATTTTTTTAATATTCCACGGATATTAAAATATACGACGAATATTATAAAAAACGGAGACATATAAGATTAATACAATATTCCCATAATATTAAAGATATTGAATAATGTTCTCGGAATATTATTTTAATATTATATATTTTAATTTTTAATAATGTATATAATATTTTAGGAATATTGTAGTACTTATAGTATATCAGTAATTAATGAAATTCATCAGTTACTAATATCAGTAGTCATTTTATTGAAACGCTTCTTATCAGTATCTTTTGTTAAGAGATACGTAACTGTACTTTGTCTTTGGCGGATTTCTGCTTTCCATTTAAAACATTCGCGTTCGAACTCGTTCCAATTGCAATTTCGATATTGGAACAGTGTATTTCATCTTCGCGATACATCGATTGTGTGTCGCGCTTACTGTTAGAGTCGCTCGGCAGAGTTCGGAAATCATCGACGACGGCGCGTTTAGTAGTTTCGAACGGATCGGACGTGATGCGCGTTTCTAGTAAAACGAGACACGTTATCCGGTCGAATTTCAACTTTTCGTTTGTTGTTGGTCGATTAAACGTTACAGTCTGTATTTACGGATCGCCACGCGAGTCTTTTGAGAAGTATCAATCGATACAGTGCCAGTCCGATATCCTGTACGACCTGACGGACAATTCACTCCCGCAACTGAGCTCGACATTGTTCCATCTTTAGGTTATCTAGAAGTTCGATTACACGAAGGCTCAAAAATCTTATCTGGCTTGGAAGCGGTGAGAGGGAAAACTATAATGCATTATGTTAAATCGTCTTATTTCTTTTTAATCATCGCGCTTTATTTATTCCAACAAAGTCTAACCTACAAAATTGTCGAATAAAATAACATATATATATATATATATATAATATCAGCACATTAAATATTTTAATATGTCAATAATAATAATTTTGAGAAATTATTATTTTAGAATTTTGTCTAAATATAATAATTTTGAAAATGTCTAAAACATGCATATTTAGACATGTTAATATCTAAATTATTATAATTGTTCCTAACCATTAATTATCATTAGTCTCCCTTTTTATTAAAATTTCTTCTAAAATTAATTTGTCGTGGACATTAAGTTAAGCAATAAATATTCGTACTTCCATATTCTGTATCGTATATAACACTTATATTTTTATTTCAGGTAAGCTCATTACTTTCATTCTGCGCGCATACATGACGACCATTTTGCGGTGAGTACATGAATATCTTACAAGAACACAAATCATACTATCCGGCAAATAGCCTGACAATTGATATGACAAATATTTATACAAAGTTGACTATGTAAAATGAGGACTCTGTGACATTTTAACGGTCCAATGCAACGACCTGCGAATTAAATAACTTATGGATTAGATAATCGGCGAATATGGAATTTTCACTGCGATGTGAAAAACCATATCGGAAATTCAAATTATCTATAAACGTACGCGGTATATATGTATATAGTTAGTTAGAACTCGTAAAACAGGAGAGCGCATTATTATGCGGCTCGGATGGGGTTAAGCAATGTGTTACGGTAGAAAAGATACGTGTCCAAGGCGTAATGTATTTATATGTGTGTGTGCATATATATGTATATATATATACTTGCATACATACCGCACACACATACACACACATGGTGTCGGAGAACACCCGCCGGCTTAGCCGGCGGCGTTTGAAAATAGATCGGGGAACGATAAAGTGCTGTGTCGGTGAGCTATCGAGAGTTTGCGTAATAATCGCAGATAGATTTATGCTAGATGGGATCGTTGTGAAAACGATCGACTCGCGGATCGCGAGGGTGAAGCGTGCCTATAGGCAGAAATATCGGATGATCGGCAGCATGATCTCGAGGCGATCGGGATGACGTTGGCTGATCTCTAGTCGCTTTTCTACGCAATCGAATTCCGAAATGTAATGACGCTACGTGAAAACGTGCTCCGAAGCTCACATTAGGTATTAGTTTTTATTTTTTATACGTCAAAGTAAAGACAATAAAATAAAAGAAACATTATTATTACTTTAAATAAGTAATTTTAAATCGTAAGTAAATAATTATGGTAACACTTAGTTACACTATAATATTTGAAAGTTCAAGAGAATTTTTAATATGTACGTGACGCTATTATATTTTTCTCTCTTAACAAAAGTTCCTAAAACTCGTTCTGAGAAAAGCATTATGTACATATATATTACGCATTCTTTTACTTATAAATATTATAGTAACATACTAAGTGTTAATATTATCATTTACTTGCCGTTTTATTTATTAAAAGTAATAAAATTAAGTATTTTGAAGAGAAATACAATTAATGCAGATATTGTAATACAGTGGCTGTTTTGTAAATGCAGAGTTGATTATGGGAGGGAGTATTATGTTTATTAATTCTCATTAGAAGTATTGCATTATTCATACATTGTATCTCTTCGATAATCCTGTATAAAGAGTACACACCCATTTCTTTCTTTCTTTTTTTTTTTTTGCACGCCGGTTGTGTAACACTTGTGAGAGAGCAAAAAAGAGGCCTAACTGACAAAAATGGACCCGGGAGCGGGTTATGGTCGGACCTGGACCCCGACCGGGTCCGGAAACGATTTTGGTGCCGCGGGCGGGGAAAGCGACTCTAGCCTGACAGACGTTTCTCTCCCTTTGCACGCTCTCGCGCCTTCTTCGACAGCCGGGTTCATGCTACCGAGATAGCCACCAGCTAAGCCTTGGGTGTGCATCGACACCATAATGACGGGTGATTGAAATGTCGCGCAACCCGTAGCGGAATATTTATTGCTACTTGTAAAGTAGAACGCTGTATTAGAATCATGTTTATCGAAGTCGTTTCGTGCCAGAGGTAAACTTAACCGCCGTAAGCGCACGATTGTAAATCAGTTGTGAACCACCTTTTGATTTTTTAAAAAATCTGTTCTTTCCTGGTGCAAAATTACCGGTGCACAATCTATCGTGATAAGGAAAAGATCTTCTTTTACAGATTTATAGATCCGTGTACATTTTGCTATGCATATTTTGTTTTGCATTTTTCAATATCACAGATTTATGGCTTCAGAGAGTATTGAACCCATATTTTCATTCATTTCGCACATGTTACATAGATTTGTATTTTAAATTATGGTTAAAAAACAATGATCCATACCAGGTAATTAGTTTTACAAAATTTTCTTGTCATAGAAATTCTTCTATCAGAGAAATCATTAGTAATGTCATTTCATAAAACATAGATATATCTTTACTTCTTTTTGATTGAGTAGTTCTTGGATCTTTACACTTCATTTGAATCTTTTTTCTTTATACAACTCGATTGCACAAAACACGAAGGGAGATCGACTAGATAAAATTTCGTACGCGTGTATCGTGAATCCGTCGTCGTTTTAGCAGCTGAGAATGACTTGAAGCGAAAGAGAAGGAGAAAGAGGGAGAGAGAAAGACCCAGATTTCATTTTCGTTGATGAGTTTGGCACCGGTCCAATTCGCCTAAATATATACTACCTTTTTCTCCGTCATTCTCTCACCTTCTCCTTCTCGTTTTCGTCTGAAACAGATCATTCCCAGTTCGTGAAACCAGCGGAAAGGCCTGAGAGTACTGCCGGGATTTATCCTAATATGAATTAATATAATACTAAAATGAGAAGGATTATAACGTACACATATAAATTTGTCCCATGAGTAATATGAGAAAAATTCTAATAACAAATTGAAATTGACTTCAGGTTTTTATCTCAATTTAAATTATACACAAATGTACACACGTGGACAGAAATGCCTAGCCATCTGAATTTGCACAGATATCGAGGCAAGTTCAAGACGCGCTCCTTTCTAAATATTCGTGCATTCTGACCAATGATTATTCGAAAAACGGTAACGTAAACTTAAATTAAATAAAAATTAGCAAGTAAAACTAAATTTAAACTAATCTGAACTTAAACTGAACAACATTAAGACTAGAAACTAAACCTAAAACTAAACCTAAAACTTAAAAATTAAATTAAACTCAAACTAAACTTAATAATAAATAAATAAATTATAAATAATGTAGTATTACTTATGTTATTGAAATCGCAATTAGATTACGCTACATTCCACAATTCTTTCTCATTTTGTCAAACTATTTTTTGTAAAAGAACAATGCGAAGAATTATCTTTTTAATTTTTCTTTAACCGTACGAACAGAGATTATACGGCAGAAAAATCTATAGACATCGTTGTAAATTACTGGCAAAATTAAATTGAACAATAATTAATTATTTATTTTGAGTATTAATAATAATTATTTTGAGTACTTTTAATACTCAAAATAAGTAATTAATCACTAGCCAATTTAATACCGAAGAAGAATTATTATAGAATTATGTTACAGATTTATTATTATATTAAATAATTATTATATTTTTTTATTGTTAATACTCAAAATAAATAATTATTGTTCAATTTAATTTTGCCAATAATTTACAAGGATGTTTTTAGATTCTTTCCTGCCGTATAATCTCTGTTCGTACGGTTACAGAAGAATTAAAAAGATAATTTTTCGCATTGTTCTTTTATAAAAAATAGTTTGACAAAATGAGAAAGAATTGCGGAATGTTTTGTAATTTAATTGCGATTTCAGTAACATAAATAATACTACATTATTTATAATTTATTTATTTATTATTAAGTTTGAGTTTAATTTAATTTTTAACTTAGTTTTAAGTTTAGTTTCTAGTCTTAATGTTGTTCAGTTTAAGTTTAGATTGGTTCAAATTTAGTTTTACTTACTAATTTTTATTTAATTTAAGTTTATGTTACCATTTTTCGAATAATCATTGGTCATAATGCACGAATATTTAGAAAGAAGCGTGCGTCTTGAACTTGCCTCGATATCCGTGCAAATTCAGATAGCTAGGCATTTCTGTCCACATCACAGCTCAATTGCAAGGAAATTTACTAAAATAAATAATAATGAATGACCGTTGGGTGCTTTCTACAAATACTTCGCTCTGCGGGTGGTGACAAAAATCTTTGACCCTTTGATTTCGGAAAACAAAAAAAAAAAAGAAATAGTGCCTATGCCTATAACTGTCAATTTTAATAGCAGGACGAACGCAAGAAAAACATGAAAAAAACAATGAACGATCAATATTTCAAATTCACTCTGCGCCGCAAGAGGCGAGCCCGGTTCGTGTAACAGTATTCGAGGAGACCGCTTGTCAAACGCCTCGTTGTCGTAACGTAATTTACGACGGGGTCCGCTTGGAAATTTCACCTTACAACAACTTGCGCGCATTTACAACGCTGCGGGTCCCGCCGAAAGAGCCCAATGAACCCAAAATGAGAAAGCAACTACCAATGTGTAACCGTGCGCGCCGATTTCGGTTACACGTTCGCCAGTTACGAGCCGGTTCGAGTCTCTTACCGAAGAAAACGACTTGGAGACTTTCGACCTTGGGATATCGCGCGCGAGTTCGATCTGACGGCTTTTTCAACGAGCATGGTTACTGCGCTCCAATAATTCGCGAGTAGACACGGAAAATAATTCTCATGAACGCGATTCGCGCGAAACGAGTTCCTGTGTTTCCTACGATTAAACTTTATACGCGGTGTTCTGCCAGTGTTCTACACGTACGTTTGGTAGCAACAAAAGCTTGTAGTGAAAATAAAAATTGAGATTGATTTGCAGAAGAAACATACAAAAAAATATTACTTTTTGAGTTCAAAATTTATGTTTGCGAAAATCTAATGAAAGGGTATCATTTGTGATAACTTTCTACTTTAAAATAAATAGATTATTAAATAATAGATATTAAAAAGCAAAATGAGTAATTTCTGTAATTTTTACTCAACCATCAAATATTATTTCTTCACGAAAAGAACGGTTTTGCTGAAGTATCTAAAAATCTAGCTACACTGACATGAGAGAAATATTGGTGAGATAGACCAAACGTTTAGTTAAGTAATGATCAAATGAATTTTATAGTTATAATTACTAAATATGTAGTCGATTTGACCAAACAATTTGTAACTTTAACCAAACAATTGTTTTTATACAACTTATAACTAAATGGTTCGTTAATGTAACTAAATTTTTGGTACCAGTAACAACAAAATTCATTACAAAATTGATCACTATTTAACTAAACGTTTGATTAATATTTCTTTCAGTGTAGATACAGATCCGAAAATAATTTTGTGGGACCATTAAAATAATTATGCAGGACACTCAAGTTGTTTGCTAGAACGTCAAAACTTTTTGCAGTCTTGTTCATCATGCTTGAACGTCCTCCATAATTATTTTGATGATGCAACAAAATTATTTTCAAATTAGTATCTAGCTAAATTTTAAAGACACTTCAGCAAAATTGTTCTTTCCACGTTTCGATAATGATATTCCTTTAAAATTGCTGACTTTCTTTAATAGAACTTTTATGCTTACTAACTCCTTTGCCAATGTATTTTGTAATTATTTGACAATTAATCTTTAGTAAGTTTTGTCGCAGAATCTAAATCAATCTGTCGTATATAAACAAACGTGGTTAGTTTACTAATGCAAATTGCGACAGAAGTCATAAACGTTATCAAGAAACAACTTGGTCCCAGAGTGGAAAGTTTTCTTCGGCTCTATTCCAGCAGCATCGCGTTGCAAATTTGCGGTACTTTCACGGCGCAATTGCGCCATCGCGACGCGGCGATTCCGCGGCTGGTTTTCGGCGGTTTACAACGACGGGGAATGACAATGGCGTCGCAAAAGTTCGCACGCAACGTCGTCAGTCGTGGCGGGTGAAACGGCTCTAACGGTACATCCCTGTGCGCTTTCAGCGTGGTCTACCAACCTACTGTGCCTACCTACTACCTATCTACCTACCTACTTACCTACCTACATACCTATACACACATCCTTCGCTCTTGCGGACAGCCTAGGCCCGCATCGATCGCACGTATATGTATAACGCGTACATGCCTATCGATCGCGTTGCCCCGACTCGCCTCGTCGCCTCGCCTTCTTCCCTCTCGCAAGGGGAAAAGACGAAACGAAAAAAAAAAAAAAAAAACCCNCCACCCCCGCCTCGAGGTTTCTCCACCTCGATCGCAATAAAGAACATGAGATCCCACCACCCTCGTGTCACGTCGCGCCTCGGTTGCATTATGTTTATACTAGTATCGCAACGACGCCGAGGGTTGCTACTATAAGCGGGACGTAAGCCACATCGTGCTATCTAGGCTGGTCACGAAGGAGAGTGTAAGTTATTATTGATACAGTAAAATCGACAGCTGCCCCTCCCCTCTCCCGTCTCTTCCCGCTGTTACGCTTCACCCAGTCAATTTCCTTTCTGAATATGTTTCGGATAATCAAACATTTTACTTAAAATAAGGAACTCTAAGCTTTGCTGATTGTTCGTACAAATGGGACGATGATTAGTTTTAATTCTAATTTTTAGATAAAAAAAACCTTATTTCTCGGCAACAATTAATTATGCCTTTCTAGGAATTTACTAAGTGCTATATCTTCTCGACTTAACCGCATTAATTAAAGGGGCAAGTAGTTGAAGAGGGTTTGACACATTTTTATGAAAATTGATTTGTTCTATAAACAATGATTATTTTTTGTCGCGTTTGTTTATTAGTGCAAACAATATAACTTTCAATTGTTGCATATAATTTCAAAAAGCGTCGATAAATAACTTCAAGAGATTATGTCCGTGTGTTTATACCTATGTGTATTATATCTCAATATAAATTCTTCAGCCATTTAATTAAACCAACTCACAATGACCAGTAACATTAATTACTAATTATTACATGAATAATTATATAATATAATAATAGTAATAATGGTTAACGCTCCGTCTCTCAAGTTATTTAAACCAATATTTCAAAGGAAAATTAATGTAGATATAATGAATAACCTAAAGGAGTGGTATCAATAACGGGATTTCACGTAATTCGTGAAATTTTGATCAAATTTCCAATTCAGACCTCGAAACCGCAACGTCCTCGACCGTTCGATTCATCATTCTTTTGTGTCCGGTTTCAAGCCGCATGGGTCATTGACAGTGGATGCGCGTAAATAACTGTAATTTGTCGTTTTCATCACAGACGAGATAACCGGTAGACGATTACGTCACAAGTCTTCTACCAAACCCGCACGATTCCACGCCCATGTGGTCGGTAGAACTGTGAGAATTCACAATAACAGTAGTAATGCCGTTCACATAACAGTACACTGTTTGCAATATTATGTTGTTTTTTGTTAACGCATTTATACATCACGCTTAAAAAGTTTTTAATGATAGTTGAGTTTGTGGAAAAAATGACAAAACCTGTTTGCTTATTTATTACTTGGTTGCGAAAATTCACTCTAATGTTACGTTGGAATTAAAATAATTTAAGTAGACGTATTAGCACTGTGATTGCAATAATAAATGATGTAGTATTTTATGATTTATTAATTGAAAATGTTGATTGAAAAATTGTTTTATATTTTTTACTATATACTTTCTTACAAAAGAAAGTGTACAACGAGCACAAAAGAAAAAGTGAAAATGAAATTGAGAGTAAGCATTTATTTCACTGTTTCACAAAATATTTGCGCAAGTTAGCTATAGCAATTACATGTTAATGCAATTTTTTCGACGTGTGCTTAGCACGATGCTCCGTTACGTTGAGTTTCCAACGCTACATAAATATTTCCGTGCTGGAGCAAGATAGGAGTGCTTTGAAATCCGAACGATCCGAATCCGAGAGATCGATAGCTCTTCCGTCTCGCATCGGTTCGGTTTTATATATCAGATTTTAAGAATTCCGGTTCATTTTTTTTCACGGCCAGATAATAGGAACCCTCTTCCCGTTCGGACCGATCGATTCGATCGCGTCGCGTCTTCCCACGTACCTGCGGAGAAGCCGTCATCTGGAATAATGCGCGAAACGACAATGAGCTTGAGTGGGAGGGAGTGAACGACCTAACGGTGCGATATCGAGTGTCGCGGATGCTTTTATACGATCATCGTGGATATGTTCTATATATTTCGATTCTAAGCGAAGAGGAACTGTTATACTGAAAAACGTCGATATAACAATGGCCATGCCACGCCAAATTTAAAACGTTCAGCTTGAAATATCTGATATAATTGGATTAATTACAAAAATATTGATATAATTGGACTGATTACGAAGATAATCATGTGGAAATATGAAAATGTGTACGAAACTATTGTACATAATATGAGAATAAATATGAGAATAAAGAAACTGTACACGTATAGCAATTTTTAAGGAAGAGGAATAGATGAAAGATAGAATACTTATTGACGAAAAAGATAATAAAATGAAGCACTTTAAGTAAAAGACCAGCAAAACCAAAGAAAAGAAAGTTGAAAGAGCAATTACAATTTATTGATGGACACAACAATTATTAGATTTATGTGAATCACACACACATTAGAATATATGTTATCAATTTACGTCTCAAAAAACGCATCGATGTTCGCTCTGTTACATTTCTTCTTCTCTTCATATATTCTAAGACGATTCATTATGTAGGTGAGCGCTTGTTAGAAATATTCCGCCCTTCTGCCAAGTTTATCTACAATCTCTCTAATTACTATATTAATCTTAATTTATTTATTATTCATTACGTTAACTTTATATTTAAATGTTAAAAAGTCATTAATTTAATTTTAACTATTCTGCTCTAACTACGAAAGATAATGAAATTACTCCAAGCAATTTTCTTCACTATAAATTGTAACTTCAAGTAATTAATTTTCATTCTTATCTTACATTATTCTGACATCTTAATGTATGAGAAGATAATAAGAAATATATTTAAGATACGACGAAAGACACTGCTGTAGAGAAAGTTTGCAATTTTCCTTGATAGACAGCTTAAAGTGTAATCAGCGTCGAAACTAAAACGATGATACGTTCAAGTTTAAACGTTCGGCCGCTAGTTCAATCTCCACTCGCATAAATCACCGATACCTTCTTGAAATTCTCATCAGCGTTCGGTTCCCGATAGCCGAACGTTAATTCGAACCGCGCTGTTCCAACTACGGGATCGGGATTCACGATTAGCCTTAACGGTGGCGGCACCCAGATGACGACTTGCGGCGATGCCTTTCCGTTAAGCGAGTAACGCCTGCCTCGTTGCGGCGGCGGCGACGACGACGACGACGATGACGACGACGACGACGACGACGACATACCTACCAATCGATCGCTTCTAGGATCGATCGTGGCACGATGAGTGCGTGCGCCATTCTGTAACCGGCCTCGCTGCTCGTAGACAGAAAGTAAACGCTTTTAATCCCCTCTCCATTTCCTTCCACCCTCTTGTCACATATATGTGTTACATTTACGAAGGCATCGTTATGAAATCGTCGTTATTATATTTATTAGTGTTTAACGAAGAGCTGACATAATCGGGTTTACGTCGGGTAAAATAGTTTTAAACGAGGTTTCACTAATAGATTTAAAGATCTTCGATTATTCTATTAATATGCCCTAAGCAAACTCTGTATAATGAACAATTTGACAAAAGTAACTTTCTTCTCGAAATCAATGAAAAACGTAAACCTCTATGAGTAAATCTTATCAAAATTGTAAATATTAGTACACGTACTATATATAAATACGGAAACATTGAAATTATCTCACAAGAGTATCGGCGATATTTAAAAATTAGATAAAAACTTATCGTGAACGAAAATAGCATCAGAATCTAAATTGGTATCCGCATTAGAATCTATAACTCCCCTAATAACCTTTTTCCGTATGACATCATGTTGCTGTGATGTAATGTAGCATATACGCATGTATCAGACCTTTTGAAGCTGAAACCGTCTCAAAAGCTTATATTTTTATTATGAACATTCTGTTCACCCTTTGTAATCAGGACGGTTAACATCGAAGGGGACATTCCTTACGATCAGAGCATCGTCCGCGTCCGTGCGGAAGACTCCGGAAAGTATCGAAGGGAGCACGGGCCGCGACTCGACCTACCCCAACATGATCCTGTTTACAGCAACCCTACTACCCTTTTCCTCTCACATCTCTTCAGTCTCGACTTATCTAAAAGCCCTCTACCTTCCGCTCCTCCTTTCTCACCCTGCCACCCTATTCTTCT
>QKQZ01013616.1:0-36871 GCA_003595255.1 Solenopsis fugax
ATCAGGATTTTTTTATAATCGAGCTGAATAGTGGTAATTTTAAGGAATGTTTGGCAATTTTTTTGAGGATAAAAAAAATCCTGATCTGATGGCGCAATTCTGAGGTCATATTCGGTTTCAGAACCTCAAAATACATAGGGATACATGGGTCTAATCTCTCGGACAAGACACTTTTTTTTGTGTGGCTGTGTTATTAACAATGCGACGTGACACGATGAAAGAGGAGCGACGCCGAATCGATCTTTTCTAGAGCAGAATTTGTTCCAGCTTCTGATTCGAGATTGATTTGGATGCCTCGTTCCGTCTGGCGTTATAAGAAACACCGGAAATTCAACGGAGAAGATGATTGTCAGTGGGTGATGTTCGGCTGCGATTGTATCGGAGATACAATCTTAATCCGAAGAAAATAGCTCGCCTTAATGAGTTATTATACATCTCCGAGATAATGATGTGATACATAGACATGCAATGAATAAATAACTACGTGAAATGGAGTAAACAATGAAACGCTATTGAAGATAGTATTATTATCACACAGAGCACTGTACTTCTCTCTCTCTCTACTGCTAGCCCTTAAATATTTCTTCATTACTCCTTGCGATCGTGACGGGGAATTTTATTTGGGAACAACGAGACTTGTTCTGAGAGTAAAAAATTTAAAAGCTTATCGCGGGGATAAAAGTTGGCTGTTCGAACTATCTCCGTAGTTTTTACACGCGATACGCGTTACAGCGCACGCGTATATTTTTCACCTCGCAAAGTGTAACCTTGGAAACACTGCGCTGTGTAGATAAATGAGATTTCATAAGATATACGAAAATGCTAAAACTCGTTTAATCACGATTACGGCGATCTTCTCTCACGGTCAGAGATTCTATTCCCCTGCTTCCCCTTCTCATTAGCTCAGTTCTCGTAACATTTTTTTTTGTAATATTACGGTACCGCCTGTACACCGTCAGTTTCTATCTACATCCCGCGTTAAAAATAAAAAGCAAGGAAATACGGAAGAAGAAATTATACAAGTCTGCCTTTTACGAGTCTGCCTTGCCTCTTAATACGGGCACTACGAATTAGAGCGTCCATTCGACGTTCCATCTCGTGGCTAATTAATATTATAAATAAAACATATTGTTAAAAAGTAAGCCTTAAATTAGTATTACAAAATTATTTTTAAAAAATTCAATCAAAATTGAGTATTTATTTTTAGAGTCGAGATTTGACCGCCGCAGTGTTCACATCGTACACATATATTTTGCGTGCCTTGACTCAAATCAGCATCATTAGTATTGTTCGTTTTGTCTGTTCTAGGTCTACTCGGAGCAGACCCAAGCAGACCTGGCTATCTTTAAGTTAAGATAGAGGAACTCTGGAAGTGAATTGTAGAATAGGAAGTGAACTAGGTGAACCTGCTTTACTTCCTGTTCTACGATTCATTTCCAGAGTTCCTCTATCTTAATTTAAAGATAGCCAGGTCTGCTTGGGTCTGCTCCGAGTAGACCGAGAACAGACAAAACGAACAATACTATTATAATCTCACCACATTAATAATGTGATTTTGACGACACAATCAACTATGATAGATAACGCCTTGTAAGATCGAGACATTGTTTAGCGCGGGTTCTCTTCTACCACGGACAGTTTTTCTTAATTATGTACTCGGATCATCACTCTGCGTTTTCAAACTAACATCATCATATTCATGTAAACGACGTAATTTGAACTGTAACATACTGAAGATGGACAAGTAAGTCCGAAACATGTTTGTGTAATGAAATCTAATTATAGATACATTTTAAATTTTAACGTATTATTGTAAGATCTTTATTTCGATCGACTCGACCTTGTTTGTCACTTTCCATATTTTATTGTTGAATATTTATCGTCAGTTTATTTGAGATTGCGCGTCATATTAATCTTGAGTGAGAAAATTAATGAGATAATTAATGAGTATGGAAAAGAAAAACTATGAGAATGTATAATACTTTCTGCACCATTATGTATCAAAAAACTGGTAAATTATTCGTTTAAAGAGTGAGGGTGGTTTGTCGAATTAGCGCGACAAATTAACGAGAGATGCGCGAGAGAGATAAGGAGAAAATAAGACGAAATGCTTTGTCGCGTCGATTATGGCGCTGATTATCGTTTTAATTGTGCGAATCTATTTCATCCCGACCATCTCGTGTCGTTAGCCTACGTGCGATCGCGCAACCCGATAACGCAACGCCAACATAGTTACCTTCGGAAAACGCGGTTCGCACACGCGAGGCTTCTGTCATCCTCATGTCCGCGAATTCTGTCTGCCTCACTCGAGTCGGCCCCCCGTTATTACCATAACGTTACACTCATTTCTGTTACTTATTGTCGCAAATGTGTCTCGTCGTATAAATTCGCGAAACATGTTATTACAGTAATAGTAGCTGCGTGCACGCACACGCATTACATGACGACGGAGGCGGCGGGCGGATATACGTCGCCGATTTTACGAGATGTGTTCCTTCATCTTGCGTTATCTAGAGAGATCCCCCTCTGTCTCTTCTGTTATGGAAGGCACACTGAAAAAAAGTCTGATTATAACTACCAAATGTATAGTGAAATAGTATGAATTAAATCAAAAAATCACCGAGACGTGGTACTCTCAAATTGTCAATAAAAATTACATAAAGGCTATACGAGTAAAAACGCGGTTGTTGTTGCGTGAGATTTAAAATTTATAGTATCAATTAAATATTTTGTCAATATAACCAAAAATAATTTTATTTTACTAAATGTTTAGTAAGTATTATCAAATCTGGTATAAGTTACTAAATATTTTAATAGGAAAAGTAAAATTATTTTTGGTTACATTGACCAAATATTTAATCGATATTATTTCACTATACATTTGGTAGTTATAACCAGTCTTTTTTTTCAGTGCACGTGAGATGTCGGCAGGACATCGAGGAAAATAAAGGGACTCTTGCTTATCGCTTTTAGCGTCCGTCACATTTTCTGTTCGAGAGACTAGATTTATCTCCGCTGGCCAACGCAATTTATCTGTATCTATATGAAATCCCGCATATAGGATTAGATAATAAAGATAATGTTCTAGAGTAGAAAGCGGGTAATCGTTGACATTGTCCGCGATTACTTGGCCATTTTGCTAATACGTCTAAGTTGCTGAAGCAGATTGAAAGGGCACGCTCTAGAATCGGTCAAACTTTATGGCGGACAATAATTCTCTCATTCGCCGCTTTACGAATCCCGATGCGTTTCTCTTCGGATTTATCGGAGAAAGTTAATCTAACTTTTAAACTGGGTATCTTTGAATATTATCTTTAACTTGAATTATTTGATTTTCGTCATTCGGGAATGTACCGCTACGCATCCTGTCGTTTCCGAATGATTTCAAGAATTTTACATTCCAAAATCTCAGATCAATCACATATTTCCATTTTTCATAAATTTCTTAATTTTAATAGCAACATTGATTTAATTAATTATTATTTTTATTTCATTTTCATTTCTATTTTTATTTTCATTTCTAATTTGACTTTTATTTTTATTTATTTATAACCCTTCTTTTATTACTTTCGACTACTATTGTTTTACATAATGGACAGCAACCCGGTCATCTAAGACAATCTTTACAAGATGTTCTGCGAAAAATAGTTCGACGAAAAGAGTTTTGGATAAGAGGAGTAATAATGCGAGCGATACAATAAGAAGAATTCTAGACTCCAAGCAATGTAATCTTAAATGTGAAATTTATCACATCTGTACACTGAAGAAGACCGTTAGTAGAAAGGTCGAAACGTATGTTATGTTTTAATACAGCCTTAACACAAGAAATTATATGTATCAAGTATATGTTATTATATTTCGACAACAATAACTGTCGCGGCTCCTCAGTTCAATCTAATGTTTATTGAATTAATAGCAACAATTAATTTATAACACTTCACCGATGCGTGTATTTATTTTATGGAATTAATTAGTTTGGCTCGATAGGTTCAGTTATTAAATTCAATTCCTTGATTTCTGCATTGAGAGAAAATGAAGTAGTTTTGGCAACTGTAATTTCGAAATTCTGAAAGTGAAGTATCTGCTACTATAATTTTACGAAGTAATAAGAATTAAAATAGAACTACATACTAAAAAAATTAAGTCATTGCAGCAATTTATATGTACGATTAATTGATAGTGAAATAGTGACTCAACATTACGTAGTTATATAGACTTCGTACAAATAAGATACTACAATTACATTTTTCCAGTTTAAACAACTATTTTTTTTTTTAATCAAGAGAGCATGAGACCATAACAACTATTTAATCATTTATTACAATACGCTTTTTGCATCAAAGCATTCTAGAAGTAAGAGCGAAAGATTCCAAGTTCGAATCTCAGTCGGTTCAATTTTTCTATCGCCTACATTTATGTTACTATTTTTCTGTAATTATTTAATAAATGGTTACTATGCTTTTTCTCAGTTCATATAACTTACTTATTGTTCTTATTATAATTTTGTAATACCTAGTTGAGGCGCTACTTGGCTTTCGAACTTCCAGTTGCCGATACGACTTCTTTCTCTGAGTGTGCAGATTAGAAAATAATTCGTTTCGCATTCCCGAACAATTTTGAACGACACGCCCGATTCGTCTGTCGTATCGTCGGACTTCGGAACGAGGAATTTGTCCGAATGGAAAATTTGGAGTTTCGCCATCGGCTGCAGTTGCACTCCCTCCGGTGATCCGATTCTCGGCGTTGTTGGCGACGGCAACGTTCTCTTTCCGCATTGTCACACGAGACACGGCTTTGCGCAATTTTGAAATACTTTCCTTAGCAACCACGGGCCACGACGCGACGTTATAAAGCGCGCGCGTTGCGTACACACCCACGCGATGCATCGCGGCGTGCACGCATACGCGCGCGCGCGAATAAAGAAAGTGCCCGTTCGCGTTGACTCGCTCGGAAATCCGAAACCAATGCACGGGAAGCGCGACGGATGATTTCGCAATCTCGGGGGAAGAGGGAGAGAAACGTCTCGCCTCTTGTCAGGTAATTCAGCAACTGCAGAAATTGTAAAGTCGAAACGCGATACGACGCAACTGCCAAGAAGATGATTCGTATTCCTGAATAAGCACGGAGAAATTTGATATAATTACATATAATTATCGTAAAAGCGCGCAAGAATGAAAGTGAAATAAGTAGAATAAATACGTTTGTATGTTGCAAGAGGAAAACAGAAAAATATGACAAGTCACAACAATAGGAGAAATTTTCCTAAAATTAAAAAAAAAATGTATATGTGTTTTATTTTTATTTTATTCTTTCAAACTGTTTTAGAATTTTTTTATTTAAAAAATAAAAGTGAATAGGGCTGAAAATCTGTAACAAGATTACTAAAGTAGGTTTTATTAAATCCCAACTTGAATTTTGTATTTAATCCCAATCTATCATTTAAAATTTCAATATTCAAATCGCAATAATACGAATTTTTTTAGAATATAATAAGTTAAATTTGTCTCGATCCAAACTGTATCAATAAAATTACCAAAATCATAAAAAAAAACTTTTAGTGACAGACACAGAGCAGTTGTGAAAATAAAACTGTGTTTGTTCATAGTAAGGTTTATCATCACGCCTCACCTTAATCATGATTTAAAAAATTACTTTATAATTATGTACAAGATTTAAAAAAAATTGTATTGCAAGGGTTGTTTCTTTTTGCGCATACAGGTACGTTTTGAGATTTATTATTCAGGAAGATTGTGCGGACGCGCGCGCGCGCGCGCGCACGTTGAGCTCGCTCGGAAATCAGAAACTGATGCATCAGAAAGCAGGCACGCGCGTGAATGTGACGTGCGTGTGTCGATGGACAGGATCGCGCTCTCATCGATTTTTTTTTTTACACTGGCTGGCTTCGCATAAGCGAATTCCACCGAAGACCGCGGACTTCCGGACCTTCGGAGCATCCCGAAGCCGAAAGACGAGGCGGCGAAGCCGCAGATTGCGCAAGGTCCACGTCATTTGATCTGAACGTCATGAGATGTATGCGTATAGCGAAACAATACACTCGCAGGCATCACATCCACCGATCTCTATACAGCGCGGATACGGTGTCGCTGGCAACAGGAAACCTGCCGTGATCTTTCAACGTCAAAAATCTTTCAGGAAGTATAATTGGAGCTGAATGGTGATTGAAATACAGTATAGAGAGGCACAATGGCATTTAACATGTGCGATATCGTATATTCGGTGTACACTATGTACATTGAAAAAAAAGTCTGGTTATAACTATCAAATGTATAATGAAATATCTATTAAATATTTTGTCAATATAACAAAAAATAATTTTATTTTACTAAATGTTTAGCAAGTATTATCAAATCTGGTATAAGTTACTAAATATTTAGAAAAGTAAAATTATTTTTGGTTACATTAACCAAATATTTAATTGATACTATTTCACTATACATTTGGTAGTTATAACCAGACTTTTTTTCAGTGTATGTACATTCTACGCAACTCGGGAAAAAAACGACTGTATATCTATTGAACCTAAGGGCAATTTAATAATCGATATCAAACCAATTGAATGTAATAATATATAAATCTACATAATATGGAATATCGTGATAAGATTGATAACGGTAAGAGTACACTGAAAAAAAAGATTGGTTATAATTACTAAATGTATAGTAAAATAGTATCAATTAAATATTTGGTCAATGTAACCAAAAATAATTTTACTTTTCTAAACATTTAGTAAAATAAAATTATTTTTGGTTATATTGACAAAATATTTAATTGATACTATTTCACTATACATTTGGTAGTTATAACCAGACACTTTTTTTCAGTGTATTAAGTGAAATAATGAAATATATATGAGTGGCAAGGAATTCAGGAAAGAACGATTGTAATAATAATAATAGAGAAATTGCAACATTTCTCTTTTCTCCCCGTAAAAAGGTAATTATTTATACGACGTCGCAAAGTTATCTCGGCGTCCGCTGCATATCGGTGCCATGAGATTATCATCGATCGTCGACATCAAATTTCCGATATGCATGTCCATACCAATCTGTCGCGTAATGCGTGTCACATGTCACTCGTGGAAAGCAACGGTGCCAGGGGCTTGACGTATCGACACTTTGTTATGCGCGGAGCGTCATTTCCTTCTTCGGCTACGAGCCTGTTCGTCGGAAGAGACGCGCGGTAACGGGGACGGGGGCACCGTCTCTTGTACCTCGTCATCTCATCCGTTTCCGCAGAAAAATGTGGATCCCAAAAGGTGCATTATAGTTTTACGACAAAATCGCTAGAATCCTTTTGGGTTTCTATGGAAAGCTTGTTAAAAGATCTCTTCCCTTATTTTTATAAATATTTTATCCATTATTTATTTCCTCTTACTTTCCTTTTTCCAAGCACATAAAAAAGACAGAAAGAACTACATTCACAGAAAAAAATTAGTATCAAATCAACAATTCATTGTTTCATATATAAGCAAGAATATAAAATCTTCTTGGAAGATTTTATAATCTTAAATAGACATAATTTGCTAACATAAAGAAATTTTGTTACTTCATATAAGCAAATGATGTCTGTTTAAGATTGTCAAATTCTTTCTAGAAGATTTTATATTCTTGCTTATATATGAAATAATGAATTGTTGATTTTATATTCATTTCTTTCTGTTTATAATGATTTTAATAGTTCTATTTAATGTAAGATTTTTCCTTTTTTTTATAACGTACAGTACAGCTAATGAAGAAAGATGGATAGTGCAAATTTTATTATAGATTATCAACTTTAATTACAGTACTTCTAAATTTAGCGTACCTGACCACACACAAGGTTCTTAGATTTTTCTTTTCCATTAAATTACGTTTCCTTGATAAGATAAATCGCACCGTCAACAGATTACTTTTCGAAAGAACTGACTTTTAATTGACGCAAGCGATGAAAGAAACGTCGATATCGTTGCGCGATCGGTCCATTACGTAATACTTGCAAAACACTAAGGGGAGAAAAGTTACAATGTCCCGGGCGAGGTTGCATCGACAGATTGTTATGCGCCGGGCGTCATTTCCTTCTTCTGATTGTAAGCCTCGTCGAGAAGAGGAACGCCGAGGAAGGAGCCGCACGGAAGCAAGAACAACAGTCGCAAACAACGTTCGGCGGGTAAGAGTGGAAGTGTTTTAATAGATGATGAATAGAGGAGAAGTATTCGCGAAAAGTATTTCGAGTATGAATAGCTCCCTGACTCTTTTTGTTGCTTTATCTACATCTTCTATCAATCTCGGCAGTCTAATAAACTTTTAACACATTCCACCAATTTATGCAAAGTGCTGTGAACTGAGAAAAATCGTTTGGTAGAATAGTGATCAAATGAATTTTATAGTTACTGGTATC
Source organism: Solenopsis fugax (assembly GCA_003595255.1). Taxonomy (NCBI): domain Eukaryota; kingdom Metazoa; phylum Arthropoda; class Insecta; order Hymenoptera; family Formicidae; genus Solenopsis; species Solenopsis fugax. The sequence continues at coordinate 8,398 of QKQZ01013616.1, forward strand.
AAAAACTTAGTTACATTTAATAAAATTTTTTGTAATTTGTGGTATGAAAATAATTATTTGGTTGAGGCTACAAATTGTTTGGTCAAAACAATTATATATTTAGTAACTATCACTATAAAATTCATTTGATCACTATTCAACTAAATTTTGGTTGATTTTACCAAACATTTCTCTCAGTTTAAATAAAAAAATACACAGAAACTGAGATGTTCCTCTTCTATCTTTTCATTGATGTTAAATATTAAATAATTTTAATATTAAATGTCATGATAAAATTAATCCTTAATGTGAGTTCCCAATTCTTATGTCAAGAAAAAGTTCATCCAGAATCAATAAAAATTGAAATTTTATTTATACAGTAAAAGAATTTATGTGTGTAAAATTCAATATGTTTTACATATTTCAAATAATTTACTCATTCGTGTTAATTTAATTCACAAGATAAATATGTTGAAATTTAACACAAATATATATTATGTAAAAAAAATTAATACAAAAGTGTAACGCAACACTTTGACACAATTTGAAAACAAATTATGAAAGTATAACTTTTTAGTAAAATTAACATTTACAACACAATGTTAAATTAACACGTGTATTTTATCTTAGAATAAATGTTTTAAAATTATATTCTTTTTATGTAACTTATACTCATTTATTTATATATTACTTTAAACTAAAAAAATATTAATTACAAATGTGTTGAATAGTAATTTAACACAAAATATTAAAATAACACAATCACACTATATTAATACTTGAGTATTTTAAAAATTCAACACAAATCAGTTTTAACACAAATACGAAATATTTTTTACTGTATAAATATTATTTTAATTACTATTTCAATTAATTTATTTCCTTTAAATAATTTATAATAATTTTTATTACATGTCAAAAGTCGTAGAAAAACTGTCGTTGAATAACGAAATAAAAGATAATTGATAAATTAATTGAAAGCTATTTAACGAAAGTTTCTCTACGACTTTTGCCGACATTACAAAGTCAACTGAACGTTATTGTCAAATTGGCGGATTTTCTTGCAACATGTCACCAACACAAAGCCAACGTGTCCGCTTGTTATGCGCGATACGTCATTTCCCTTTTCTCGACTTCTCTTACGAAGATCGAAAAGACCGAGGAAGAGGAAACGGAGGTGAGACAAGACACGAGAGGAGCTAAGGTGGGCCCGGCAGCAGGAAGTGGTACAAAATTATGAAGCGGTCAAACGGCACGTGTTGGACGTCGCGCGGTGCCGTTGGCCGACCCCGTCGACGACACCGCCGCCGCCGATCTCGAACTTGGGCAAACGGACCCGAAAGAAACGATCCCGTCAAGAGATGAGGAGAGGTCACGAGCGCAGCAGTAAAAAGGGCGCGACACTTATCACGCACGTGCGCGCTCGTTGCGACTCGTGCACCTTCTTCTTTTCCCCTTTTCAAGCATTATTTCCTGTTTTTGCTCCTTATCTAACCGGTCCGTCATCATAGAAGAATCCTATGGTTTTCTCCCGGAAATGTTTATCTACGACGAGACGGCTACTCACTCGGTAGCAGACAGTATCTCTGGATTTGAGATGAAATTCCACATTGTAGAAAATGTATGTTGTTCCACAGAATGCGCTCAAATGCAAGAACCGTGTTAAAGTCTTCTTCCGAATTCTCGATTTTTCAACTTTCTTCTTTATTATACGAATTTAATTTTTTTCTGTTACGTACATTACGTCTCGTCAGTTTTTATTGTCTCAATTTTGTTATACAATAATTCTATTATTAAAAAACTTATAAAACTTGTATATATATATTTTTTATATTATATATTTTTATAATTTTATTAAAATTCAATATATTGCTTAAATACTTTTTTGGTTCTTTAGTAAGGAAACATATGATACAAATAAAGATATGTGGAGTATTATGGAACTATAATAGTAAAGTTCGCATTAACTATTCGCGTTCTGCACTGAGGAAGGACGTCCTTCTTCGATAAATCGTGGGCTTATTGTTATTCAATATGATAAGATCTCTGTCTTTATATCACCCGGATGACGCAGGCCAAAATAAGGTACGTGGTTTTAGAAAGAACACCGCATCCTGCTTCATTTATCATCCTTCCTTTATCAGATTTTTATTTCTTTAAAGAAAATTATAGAGCTTTGATAATATAAAAAATAAATTCAATTTAATTTAATTTCAAAACTGAGATAATTCCTAAAAATTAGACATCTTATATTAGTAAAATTGATTAGACATTATAAAACGAGTAAGAAGAGTTTCACATACACAGAAAAAAAATTAGTATCAAATCGACAATTCGTTGTTTTATTATAAGCAACACTCAAAAAAAAATGTAGTATCAGATAGTACAATTGGGGAATGCTTTTCTATAAATAATAGTACAGATAGGGACAGAAATAAGTTGTAATAAATAAGTCTAAAAAATTGTTCTAAGAAACCTGTCTTAAATCATTTAACAAACTGCTTAAGGCTGTAAAATATTGCAGTATTTATTTGCGAATTTGTTTCACAAAGTCACAGTTTTTGTGTTTGCATGTGACAAAATAAATTTGCTACAAAATTGTAACTAATCTGTGTATTGTCTATTTTCCGTTATATTATAATTTAAAGTTACTTTATCTGACAAAATAAAGACTACAATATTGTATTAATTTTTTCCGAGAGATTTTTCTCAGTGAAGAATATAAAATCTTGAAAGAATTTATAATCTTGAACGGACATAATTTGCTAACATGAAGAAATTTTGTTATCAAATTCTTTCAAGATTTTATATTGCTTATACTGCTTATGAAACAATAAATTGTTAATTTGAAACTAATTTTTTTCTGTAGCGAGAAAACAAGATTAAAGATCGGCAGCCTTCATAAAGATTCCATGTAGCTTCATGTAACGTACACACGTTAGCAAATGCTATTAAACGATTCACCAGTACCTTTATCATCCAGGGAAAGAGCGACAGGGAGACTTTGTATAACGGAGAGCGGAAGCTCAAGTCCGAGCTGATAGAATTTACGGCGTTTAATTACGAAATTACGTAATACTCTCGGTTGTACTCTCGCGAGCGTCCCGCGCGGAACCGCCTCCGTGTTCCGTAGGTTCGTTAGTTTCTTAAAACTCGCTCGTACATGCTACGACCTTTAAGAGGCATAACGAGACCGGCTAATTTAACCCACGGCGAGCCGTGCCGTGCCCGAGATAACGACGTACAGCACGTTCTTTTTCATGCGTGTTTGCGTAAGTACTACCGCGAGTATCGGCGTACGTGAGTGTCGCAATTGTACGCATTATCGCGTAAGATACTTGTGCCCTGAGTCCGATGTCCAATCTTTGAGCGTGGGATAATTACTCGTCCACTAATTGCCATACAAATGTATAAACGTAAAAAAAAGGCATTAATTTCGGCAGTTTTCGCATTGAGTTGACATAAAAATAATATCGCGTTGATACAAAAAATTTGTTATATTTATCATCAAATAGAATTGAAGACAAAATTTCAGTAAAATCGTTATGACAAGCTGTAATATTCTATTTCTTCTCCCTAGAGAGAAAGTTTTCGAAAGATCTTTTTTTTTTTAAACTTTCTAATATTTAATTTATTTTATATAAAGCTCGATAAAGAAACAATAAATAATATATATAATATATTAAATGATTTAAAAAGGCATTTAAAGATTTAATTTTTAAAAATAAAGAATTCTAATATTATTAAAAACACTAAGCTTCAAACTTGAATTGAACTTTATCATTTGCATTCTTTTGCAGCACAAGGAACGATTAAAAAACAATCAATTACATAGTTTCGAGTTTTAGAAATACGTACTGATTGTTGTACACAGCTTGATGCATATAGGGAGGGAGAAGCATTTCTCGCTGGACTGTAATTGCAGCTGCGGGCAATTAATCGGAAAGCCAGCGATATAAAGCATTATGCCGGACATTACGCGTATATGGGAATCAAAGAGTGAGGCGTTGCCTTTCAATGCGCGTAATTACGAGCCTAGCGAGCAGTGAGAATCTATGTAAAACGCGTTACAGAGGCGAGAGTGAAATGACCGGTCAGAGATAAATCAGTGGCGCGTTTTCTTTTCCTTGCCGGAAGAGAAGTCATATTCTAAAAAGCACCTGCTCGCAATCCCCGCACTTCGATTCATTTGTAAATAGGTACATCCAAATGAAAATGGATCGTTTCCTTCGTTGATAGATACAGGAAGAAAATTAGTCTATAAATTTATAACTATTCTAACGTTCGTGGAATTAAAACGGAAGCGAGTTCTCGTGAGTCTAAAAATGTATTAGTGTATCATAATGAAACAACAATGTATATTTGTGACGTAACATTGAGAAAGAATATTTGAGATTTCATACGTCTTCTTATAAATTTCCTAAGAGTTATTTGTTACCTTTTTTTTACATTAATAATATTATACATCTTCTCATAAAACTTTTAAGCGATTGTGCTAGAGATTTTATTTATACACGGATAATTTCGTGCGCGCGAAATGTACCATTGATTAAATATGCCAAAAATTGCTGAAACAATTTTATGTTAAAACATTGTTATCCTTGATGATACGCAATAACGAGTAAAGGAAAAAAAAAATAGCACTAGCTCGTGCCATCTTTCACTCGATCATTTCGGACTTCATCATCGTCTTATCGGTCAATCGCGAAGCGTGCCTTCGTTACCCGACGAATTCAAGTCGTAAATAAAAGCGCTTCCTCATCACTCGAGACTTTCCTAGTTCCTCTCCGATGAGCCACCCTGCGTGATGCTCTTACGTATGCCCGCCTCTACGTGTGTACCAATCCGCGTGCACCGACACGCTTTTGCTACCTACGAGCGCACACACGCTTGGATACGTATAATCAGGCGCGGATTAAATCGGTACCAAAGAAAGAGCGAAAGTCATAGTCCGTCGATATGAATTCTGATGTCGGTTAGTAATTTGAAACAGAGACGCGAAATCGCAGACAGAATATTAAAAAAAGAACAGTAAGTTCGGACAATTTTTTATTTTACCGTTCTAAACGTTAAAAAAAAGATATAAATATTGTTTAAGTTTAATAACAGCAATTATGGCATTTGTAAGAAAATAAAATGGCTTTAGCAAAAATGTTTCTAACGTTTAAGTTGATTTTGTCTCCATCTCTAAAATTTACCATTCTAGTCTGCAGTGATGAATGATAAGGTAATACATGGAGAAAAATAATTTTGCTGTTATAGCAGAATTGCCTTTGCTATTGTATATTTGTAGTGACAGCGACAAAATTTAGTTGACACAACTAATTTTAAAAATTATTTGTTAGTAAAGTAGAATATATTTTGTTGCTAAAATAGAAAAAAAATGCTGAGTATATTTGCCTTTGAATTAAGTTAATTTGCTGTTAAAGCAAAATAATAATATTCTTAGCAAACATTTAATATGCTATTAGAACAAAAATACTATTGCTCGTAAAATGAATTTGTTCCTACAACAGAATAATTTGTAATATTAGTAAACATATATCTAATATTAGCAAATATTAATTAATAACTCTTAACTAATCCCTTTGCTGTCTATATAATTAATAGATTTTGCTACAGCAACATAAAATTTATGTTAGCAAATTATTTCTCTCCGTGTATGAGATTGCAAGAATTAAAAACAATCCGTTCTTATTAAACACTGAATTATTACGTTGGTTTTTAATTTCTTGTGATTTTTCGGTTATCTAGCTCCGTGTCTGCAGGTGTCTGTGAAGCGCAGATCGCACACGTGCGCTACGTCGCGAGGGTATCAAGAAGCATCTCCTGACTTTCTCGGGTATGCGCAAAAAGCGCGCATATCGTAACGAATCACTCGCGAGAGCGACCACACAGACGAAGACCAAATTAAATGCAGGATGTCCTGGCAATAAGACACTTCTTCGTACGTATGTAATTAACAACAAACATTTTCTCATTGCGCCGATTTAACAAATTGTCAAGATCATCGAGCTAAAAATTAAATTTATTTGTCAATTAATCTGGGACACGTTCTTTTAATGACAAAATGTCGCTTGCTGACGAATCTCTCGTGTCAAATTGATGATATACTACTTTGACGAGGCAGAAATCGTACGTGTCTCTCGTCCCTCCTCCTCTTTGTATCCGCTCTATGAGTACGCTTGCTCGAGCGAGCGCGAACGCACGTATGCGCGAGCGTACGAGTATCTCGGCTGGCTGGTCGCCGGTTTCTCCCGCGCTAATTAGCAAAAGTTTGCTGTGCAATAAACGCGTCTAGCTTTACGTAACCTGGACTGGACACTCGCGCGGATACGACGCGCACAATGCCGCTCATTAATGGCACGGCCAATCTGTCCTGCCATCAAGATTGCTGAAATAATCTCACCAGACTTTCCTCATCCACAAGTGCATCTTTCGTGGAATCTCCGTATAACGCTTATATAAGATGAAATTTGGCATTGTATCTATTATAATGTTGTATCGTTCTCAAGAAAGATTCCAATGACATGCACATATTTTAAGATAACAAAAGAGGTCTTGGCCAAATTTGCATTATATTGATTTTGTTTAATGTAACCTGTTATGTAAATTATTTCAAGATAATTTTATATATAATAATGTTTATCATCTTGTAATTGAAAAGGCAGACAGTATTTTATGACTCAAATTCATAGCCTTGTTTTTCGCCTTTTTTCAATTAATTTTCTCTTTAAATATGTAATTTATTTAATTTCAAGACATTAGAATTATACCAAATTTTATGAGTTCAAGCACACCTTTATTTTTGTAATAATTCTTGTAAAATAAAGATAATTTCAAAATTTAATTCAGAAGTTTACCATTGAATCGGCATATTTCATATATCATGATATTTTTGCACGCTGCACTCAACGAGTGATATTGAGAACGCGTGCGCTGATCGTATCCGCGAACATCGAATAGAGCCCAGCCTCTCTCTTCCTGAATCGGCTCGCTATGGTGCCGTGGCCAGAGCGCGCTTGTTTTCCGGAAAATTTCCTCGTACGTTCACCAGCAATTTCTGCTCGAACAATTCTACACCGCTCGCGCGTTCAATGTCTCGATCGGTGACGCTCTCCAGCGAAACCAATCTTTTTTAATTATATTTCTTTTCAAATTTCGATAACGAAAATTCATTAGCCTTAAGTGAGAAGATCTGTAGGATTTAATATAAAATCTAGTAGGAAAAAAAGTGAATGTATAATATTAATGTATTATGAACTTTGCTAAACTCGATAATAATTGTTGAATCAATATTTTATGTATAATTTATGTTTGTTGTTGAATATAACTTATATTTTGTTATGCAAATATTTTCAATAAATAAATAAAACGAAGATAGAAGAAGAAAAATGATAAATATTCGCTAAATAAAAAATTTTTTTTTGTATTTTTGTACATAGTATTATATTTCTAAGTTTTATACTTTTATTTTTTAACGTTAATAAAATAGTTTTGGAAAAATTGATTTATAAAAATATAATTTATACACGAATTTATATACAAAATTAAAAATTTATGTTTCACGATACAAGAATATTTCGTTTCATAATTTAATTGTTAAGAAAAATTTTGCGTTAAAATAATAAAAAAATAATAATACATCAATAAACATTATTTTTCGAATGATTTAGAAATCAATTGAATGGTAAGTAGACTAGGCAAAATTTTTACTTGTTTCTCCTCTCATTTTTTAGAGGCACATGAAATTCTACATATCTCACTCATAAAAATCATAAAGCTTTGGGTGTTTGAAGTTGGCACCCCTATGATACGAAAAATCGTAGTTCTGTTAAGAGTTCTGGATTATTCACAAAAAAAGAGTTTTTGATATTAGTTTTTACAAATAGTTTTGCCTATTATAAGAAAGAAAATAAATTTTGAAAAATAGGGGTGCTAACTTCACACCCAACACTAGCACCGAACAGTTCTGAATAGCTAATTTGATGTTTCTTTTAACGAGTACTAGAGTTCTCGATATAAAACCCTAAAGCTTTGAGCAACCGAGCATTTTAACGCATTCTATGTTTATTTGTATTGGATATCCAAGTTTAGACAAACGGAATTTGGCTGTAAAGAAAGTACTGAGATACGAAATCTAGCTTGACAACCTTCATACCGAAGTACATGCCCTTACGTGACTGTTCCTTTAACATCTGTTTCACCTGTGTTTAGAATATTAAGTTCCTAACTGTTTCAGTAGAAATAAGGAATTTTTTTTTATTATTACTATTGGTGTATTAATTGAAAAATTTTTGTAAATTTTTTGTACGCATTATTATTCATCGTTAGTAATTTTCTATTTCTTCTTTTTTTAATAATTTCAAAAATTTGTAACTAACAAATATAAATATTGTAATATAAATTGCAATATAAATATAAATTAAACAATTATAAACTCGTATAAATATTACGTAAACAAATATTAATATTACATAAATTTATCTGAAATGTTTACTAATTATTATACGTATATAAATAAAAAATTTTGTAAGAGTTTACAAAAAGAAATTACGAAATAGTCATTTTTCAATATTTTAAATTCTTATATTTATGCCTTTTAAATATGAAAAATAAACAATTAAAAATGTATAATGCATTTGTGAATTAAGAAATGGATTATGTTAGTATATCTATCTATTTCCAAGATAGTAAGCACTTCTATCTCTATAGAGCCCCGTTATTTCGTGATATACATTTATTTTCTTGTGCTTCAGTGGTTGCACGAGAAATCTGGTTGTTCCGTACAGAAGAACGCGATTCGAATATGGAGGCAGGTAAAGATTTCTTACTAAGACACTCAATCTAGGAAAAATCAGATCTCATTTCGGTTTAAAATCTGATAGCTCCTTTACAATAAACTTGTAAAATTTGCATCAAAGAAAGAGAGAGAGAAAGTAAGCTTTTCAAGAAATGTTGATCTACATATAGACTAAATTAACAATCTCACTTTGAAAAGTGATCTGATATATTTATTCTAATGTATTTCTGTACCTGAAAATTAGTTTTCGAAAGAAACGCGGCATATAAATCGCGAGCGAGAGAATCGAAGAAGCGGCTGGCTTTCAGATATATTTCCAAACGAATTGGTTCACGAGCGATATCAGTAATCGGCGTACGTGGTCACGGGCCATGTCAGCGTCTAACGGGGCAATCGTGCAGAAACGGTAGATAGTAGCGAGGAACGAGACGAATGAAGAGAAAGAAGAAGAAGACAAAGTGAGGAAAGCGGAGGATGAGCACGCAGGGAGGAACGGTGGGCTCAGAATCGGGCGGTGCATCGTTAATGCAGATTGCCCGATTGTGAGTTTCATTCGGTGAATCATGTGCTTTCCGGAGTGCGTGTCTGCACGCATATCGAGATATGTATTGTCGAGGGTTTGAAAGAGTACCCGATGACTCATCACGAAATTTTCTAGCATACGGTTCCCCCGAAATAACGCACCCTAAATATTGCATTATTTCCTCAGGTAAAGAAGAACGCCTCTTTTATGTCGCATCTATATTTATATCTACTCCTTTAAATGACGACAGGTGAAAAGAATACTGATAACAAATTTAATTTAATCATTTGGATTTGACGAACCCTATACAGAAAAAAAATTAGTATCAAATCAACAATTCATTGTTTCATATATAAGCAAGAATATAGAATCTCCTTGGAAATATTTATAATCTCAAAGAGACATAATTTGCTAACATAAAGAACTTTTGTTTCTTCATGTAAGCAAATTATGTCTGATCAAGATTATCAAATTCTTCCAAGAAGATTTTATATTCTTGCTTATATATGAAACAATTGTTGATTTGACAGTCATTTTTTTTCTGTGTATAAATGTAGTGCTTATAGAATTGTTTATTAAAGTCAAGTTTTTCAAATTTTCTGACTGTATTTTCCTCGCGAATGTTGAGATCAGAGAGGAATTCGATTCGTTTATAGGCGGAATTATTTTTAAATCGAGAAATAATACATCGATTATTCGGGATACAGATACTTGTTCCGAGAAATGATTGTACGAATGATGAGATTTGATAGAATAACGCGTCATTAATTCATTTCAATTAGATTTGTAAAAGATATTATAAAAAAATTGATAAAAATATTTACAAGAAATTATCTCTTTCCCATTTATTTTAAATATAAATTTTTTCGATGAAAAACATACATAAAAAAATCAAAGAATTCTATCTCTTTCTGACGGAATGTGTAATATATTTCTGTAAAAAATGTATTGCTCAAAAAATAAAATTACTCGGTGTAAATAACAGATCAAATACAAATTCATTGTGGCATCTAATTGTAGGCAAACTGCTTCAAGTGTAATTAACATTCCAATAATAATATTGCTTTATGATTTAGGCGAATCTTTGACATACTTTTTATCGTAATGTATGTCCGACCATTTGTTTATCAACATACGAAGAAAAGCGGAATTATTTTCCAAACTATAGCACCATAAGCGCAAACATGCGTGTCACATAAAACATCATGCAGAGTATCTACTCACTCATCTTTCTCATCTGAGTGGTCCATTCCGCATCATTCGTTCTTTCGTCCAGTTGAGCCATCGTCGCGATGTCCGACCCTGCAACCGATAGGATGAATGCCGCTGTTAGAAAAATCGCCAGGAGAAATGGGTATGCGTATACAGAACGACGCAGGCCGATGGTGGAAGCCCGAAACGATCGCGAGGGATTCTTCTCTCGGGCGCGCGATCGTTTCACCGTTACGTCGTACGTGAGCGCTTTGCACATTCCTGGACCGTGTCCAGAAACGATCTGAATTCCAAGTACCAGCCACCATAATCGGAGATTCAAAGTGCCCGGTGGCCGTTGGTCTAGAATTCCGATTCGAATTATAAGGACCCGGCTCGCGACCGGCGGAGCTTCCGAGTTGCGTGAGATCGAGAAACAGATCCACCCTTGGGTCCCGCTCCAGATATCGGCCAATGGTAGACCAGATCCTGCCCTTAAATCTGGGCCAACTCTTTTTAGTGTCGAGACCAACCCCTTTCTTCGACCGGCGTTGTCTTTTAACGTACGTGCCGGCTGCTAATCCCGGAGGGATGTACGTAAAAAATGAGTATCAAAGATCGCGAGACCTTTTAAGGATGGATCCATTTATTTGCAGATGGCAAATGTAATACGCAGTGATCGAGAATAGGCTCAATGCAATGAATTTGTTCAGATAATATTGTGAATTTTGCTCGAAAAATATCTCTATCGTTTGATAAGTTACGATGATATTATCGAATAAGATATGACAAAATTTCATAATGTTCGTTATTTCATCATGTTATGTACGATACCTTTGTCTCTAAAGAATCTAATTTTCCTATAATTCGAATATTTCTGAGTTTAACGGTATGAAGCAACACGAGGAAGTAATTAATACTGAATTATTCCACATAAAATATGATTTTTGCTAATAAAAGGAAAAGTTAAATTATTAGTCGTGCATATGGTATTATTTAAAAATAATAAAATTCATAGAGAGATCGAAGGATAGCCGCGACGTTTCCGTATGACGTGCGTAGCACGTATTATCATTTACAAACATTAATTCTGATAATATGTTTCTCATATTCTATTCTCAATTATATTCTAATTACATATTTATTTCAATGTTGAACCAGATATCGATGCTATCAGTTTTATTCTATTTTAGACAAAATTTGTCATCAAATTTATCATAGTTAATAAAGTCTAGTAACAGAGAATTATAATATATTATCGATGTTAAACGATCAAATCTTCTTAAATTAATATTAGCAGGGTTTGGGAAGGTTTTAGCTTTTTATAACTGTTAAATTAACTTAAATTAAAAGTTAATTCTAAAAATTATTATTTAATCAAATTAAAATAATTATATTATAATTTTTATGATTAACTCTACTACGGTTAAAATTAAAAGTAATTGCAATATAAAACATACTATAATTTAATATTTTACTTGTAAATAAAATTTATATAAAATAATAAAGTATAGCATTACAGTTCTAAAAGAAAATTATTTATAACAATATAAAAATAATTTTAATTCTGTATACTGCAGAGTACATGTAACAAATAATTATTGAATTTTAATAGAAGTGTTGTTTCAAATTTTTTATCGCTTAATTTTCCTTTTAAATCATTACAGTGGCAAGTAAAATCTTTGTTTCTTTCTATTTAAAATAAAAGACTCACATGACTACAAAGTGATGACAATCGCGATGAACACGAAAGCCGATTGTCTAACATTCAAAATTTTATAGAAAAGCACTTTTATAACAAAACGTAAAAAAAATTAACTCAGAAAAAAATTAATAAGTTTAAAAGTTAATATGTATTAAAATTACTATAGTTAAAATTAAAACTTATTTCATTTGAAAATAACTAGATTACAAGTTATTAATCTTTTTAATTTTATTTAACAACTAACTTTTTATTACCTGATCCTGACGGAAGATTATAATATGTATATTATCGATCTTAAACGACCAAAAACTTCTTAAATTCATATCAGTGACATATGAGGAATGTTAATCTCGAATCTTAAAATATTAAAACATAATATCATATCGTTATATCTTCTGATTCTATCTTTTTTAACCAAGAGAGAAAATTTCGTTCGTATTTTTGTAGCTTATATTTTAACGATATATTGAAAAATATATTAATACAAGGTTCGAGAGCGATGAAGGTTTCATGTAATTGCATCATGCTAAGGCTAGTAAATAGATACGTAGCATAAGTCACTAATTAGCCACCAATGGAAGACTTGATTACCAGCAAACTCGTCCACTTACGCTTGTTTCTGCATTTATCGTTCGAACAATGAGCCTCATTAATAATACTATGCAGCTCTCAAGACAAGGAAACATTGCAAAGTTCGGCGATAATATTGTCTTGAGAAATTTTTTGAAAAATTTATTATAGTATTCACCGAAACACTATTTTTAATCATCAGACAAACGCTTGTCAAACAATTTCTTTCATATTCTCATAAACTTATAAAAAAATGCAATTATATATTTACGAAATATTTTTTCTTTAATATGGAAAATTTTTCAGAAGCAAATATTTCAAGAAAATTTCCAAGGCCATCTATATTATTATCACTCTGCAACTTCTTGGGTATTATAATTCATTTTACATTATTATTCGCACTTACACATCCGTGCAAGCGTAAGCAAAGACGCAATATAGATGCAAAAATATTACATACGTTATCTCGCATTAATGCGACAATGTCTTACTGATACAAATGCAAATTTGATTTTGCTACGAGCTTTTCATTTTCTTTTACCATCTGTCTTAAAACAAGAGAGTTCTAGACGAATGGATCGTATCGAGTAGCACCGTCATCCTTCGCATTATTATCATCGTGACGATAAGCGCAGTCAACCATTATTTACGCGGCAATTATACGGCTGAAAGTCATTGTGTCTCTCTGCATGTAAAATAGTACGTACTGAATTCTAGAGCATGACTTATGTATCCCAGACTGACTGAGCGGGAATATTTTGAATCATTACGCGCGCACATTAGAAAATTCAAAGTCGTCGTAAAGAAGTTACTTACAAAAATACGAATAACTGTGTCACGCGAGCCTCATTAGATTTTTTGTGCAAACTTTATGGAATTTTATCCTGAGAATAACTTTATTTCATAATATCACGAAAATTTAGGTAGTCTCGAGGTATAGTGGTAATCAAATCTTTTTAAATATTTCTTACTTGAAGATACCGATCTTGATAATCAAAAATTATTATTCGTATATTCGTAGAAAATCATAGTTTTATTATTAACGTCTTCATTACACAATAATTTTCTCATGTTACTTTTATTTTTATAACGCGAATAAGTTTTGCTCTTGCAACGTAAAATATTTTTTTTTCTGTTTGTTGTTCAAGAGCGCTATGCCAACGGTAGCCTGCGAATTAACATAAATGACATCTGACCATTGATACTTTTTGGCCTTATCGCTCAGTGTGATAAAGAGACTTCGTGCTGCCTCGGTACCGACGAGTGTAACTTCATTAGCAAGTAAGGTCATCGAAGAAGCGCAATATGCAAAGGTGCCCGTGTGTCAATCTTCTACATAAAGTCGTCTCAAATCTTCCGTGAATACATTATTCATACTGGCGACTCGTTGAAAATTGGTATCGCTCGTAAATAGAATACGCAATTTAATGGCGCACAAAAGATTAACTCTCTCTTATTTCTTTTTTTAAAGAAATCTATAAAAATCTTATGAAGAAATCTATTTTTTAAAAAGATCTATATAATACAAATATTTAATGGCATAAATTATTTAAATGTAGAAAATGTATGATTGCATTAATGTAATGACTTTATTCATTTAATTTAAATATCAAAAGCAAATAAATGGAAATCAACTAAAAGAATATAAAGTGTAGCTTTGAATAAATAAGATATCTAGCACTTTAATAAAAAAAAAACATGTAGAACTATGATCGAAAAAAGGAAGTGTATCAATTTTATTTTTTGTAATGGCAAAACATTACATAATTTAATAAATCCGATGATCAATAGGATTACGTAATTAAAATTTTTTTTATTAGAACAAGAATTAATATTTGAAAAGATAATTAACGCTGTTCACAAATGCAGAAACAGATATTTCTTTATTTTGTGAAGAACTAAGTATGCGCGATGATAGTGAAAACAATATATCATATTGATACAGTGCAATTGAGACCAGACGAAGGCTGGACCACTGACGGATATCTTGGCATAGGAGGGACATCTCTGCTTTCATTGGTCGGCTTAACGAAGCCAATAGAGAGCAAGGACGTCACGCTTGCGCAGCCTCCCGCTGCGTACGTTCTCTGACTCTTTCATCTTACTACGAAGCAGAGATGCCTCTGCTAAGAATTATTCAATCGTATATTTTTAAACCGATACTGTCCAGAGATGGATATTCCTCAAGCTTAAAACTTTAAGAATTTTAGTCTCAAATAAAAGAAAAAAAACATCAAAATTTAATTTTAGGATAATCAGATTACAATCTGACAAAATACTTGTGAAAAAAATATCTATTGAAGATAGTAAAATAATTTTTGTCCCAATCTCTACTTTTTAAATTTTATAGATATTTCAAGTTTTTGAAACGCGCTACGTGTTTACTTGACGTGAGGCACTCGTGTGTCTCTTGAAAATATTAAAAATTAATATACACTCATACACATGTATATGTACTTTTTCAATATATGTACATGTATTAAAAAATTGACTAAATCAAAGAAATAAACAAGAGAAGAATATATTTAATCGTAAATATATTTAAAATATTTAAAATCGTATTTTAATTATAGAAATCATTGAAATACAAAAAATATCATAGATAGCTTCATTTTATTTTTTTACGACTTAATCTTATATAGAGTGACACATATTTTCTGTAACCCGAAACTATTTTTGAATCTCGACAAAGAAGAGATTTCACACCTTTTCTTCGGGCGCAACCCTATCATTATTATATCAAGACCTGTACCTGCGCCTTGGTTCCGGCGGAAACTACAAAAACAAATCAAAGCGCGTCCTTCCATCGGACTGGCGGAAATTGTCTTTATTTTCTCCTTCTTTCTCCAAACGTTTCAACCGAACACACGTCCGGTCGATGTGAGAGACATTCGACCGCAATTTGCTTCTAAAGATGGACGGCTTCAACTACACGATAAAACTCTCAGAAATTCTTTTCTTTTGTTACTTTGTTGTATCCTCAGAAATCGCTAATTTGTGAATTAATTTAACCAAATTTTCATCAGTGCCTTTTAAGGCCTATATAAATACAAAAATCTATGTTTATTAAAATTAAAATATTCATTAATTATTTTTCACAAAATCATAAATAAAAAAATTTTTACTACTCAAAAAGAATAATTTTGCTGAAATATCTAAAAATTTAGATACAGATTTGAAAATAATTTTATTGAACCATAAAAATAATTATGAAGGACGTTCAAGCATAACAAGCAATGCTGTAAAAAGTTTTAACATTCTATCAATCAGTTTGAGCATTCTACATTATTTTGATGGTCTAACAAAATTATTTTCAGATCCAGCTAAATTTTTAAATACTTTAATAAAGCCGTTCTTTCTAAATAACTATTAATATAATTACAAATAATTGATTGTAATGTGCAAAGTTAAAAATAAATCTATTTTTAAGTTTGTGTTTTTTTTTACCTATAATCCGTTTTCTTATCGTGAATAATGATGTATACGTTCGTTGAAAAATTTTTTTTTATATTATGTAAATATATTTATTTTTATATTATTTCCTATATTTAAATAAATATTACCAAGTTTATAAAATATAATATTTTTATAAACTTACACGAAATATTGTTTTACATCAAAGAAACAAATAAATATAAACAAATACATTTACTTAATAACAACATTTTTTTTTAGTGAATTGACCATTAAAAAGACTATTCGAATCATCTTCGCATCATCTTTTGGTTATATCATTTTGTTATTCTCTTCAACGTTCTGCAAAATTAAACGCATATCAGTCACCTATAGGGTACCGGACGTATGATCCGACCTCGGACCGGTTTACCCTCGCGACCAGGTGAATCGGGGTTACGGACGAGGGAAGGTCCAGCGAGTCAAAGGTCGTATACCTGCACGCTCCTACGGGATTGTGCGGATATCTCGTGCTACGTCTACCTGTTCGTTACGAGGGTTACGTGGAAAACCTGATTCCCTTGGGATCAGTTTGATCCTCGCGAATTAAAAGGATTGTGGACAAGAGCGGTCTTCAGGTTCGCAGGTCAGAACGGGCGTCCGGCCGGAATCGCGGCAACAACCGTCAGGGTCATGCAGGTACATAACCCTTTCGTAGACCCAACTAAAATGCCCTTACTCGAGGCGGGCCCTGAGCCGACTGGGCGCGGCTCGAGGAAAGCTCAACGATGAAACATGACGCACGTGTCTTTTTTTGGCGGCACCTTTCTACGAAAGCCTACGCGGCGATTGGCGCATTTGAATATTTGCACCAATCGGAGAGTTTTTCGACGAAGGCCGTTGACCGTTATTATTCCGATGCTACCAATTTTCCGCGTTATATAAACGTGAAACTGATGTATCAACGTACTGGTAACCGAGACCAGTTATATAGATACATATTCTGTATATGTATAGATGGTATGCTCTACTTTGTAAACACAGACAAATTTAATTAGAAGAATTTAGATATTATCTATATAGTTTATCGAATTTTTGTAATGGGATTATTGGAGTGGTAAATAATCCAGGAAAATCGACTTAAATTTAAATATAATTTAAATTTTCTGAAAATATTGTATGAATTTAAGATGAGAAATAAATTTTCACTCTTGTGCATCACATGTGCAAACTTTCAGAAATTAAAATATAAATAACAAATCACATTAAAAAGAAATAAGATACGTAAAAAATTAAAATTATTTGGGTCAAAGAAAAATATAAATATGACGAATTAATTCTTTGAAGTTACTTAGGATAAACTCGTCATACAATGATTTTTCGTATTATTTCTCAAATGTATAATTGTAATCGACACAGATTATTTTCATGGAGTTTCATAAAAATATCGTAAATAAATTGTTTATTACATTAGATTTTATTGATAAAATTAAGACGAGATTTGAAAATAATGGTTAATTTATAAAAATAAATATATATTAAAATCCGTAAAGAATTTTCAAATTGCAGACTGTTGGAGAAAAATACCTGCGAAAAGAAAATCGAAATCTAATAACAAGTCTTGAGCGTGTCTCTCATATGTTTTATTTTATCTAAACGAAAAACGGATATTACTGAGAAATTAAGACGCAGTTGATGCCATCGATGAGAGCCTCATAAATATCCTTCGAATGATAAAAAAAAACCTCCGTGATCGCGTATGTCGTTATATAGTATAATGGTAGCGCGAGTTTCTTTTATCGAACGAACTGTTTTACGAGAGAAGTAAAAATAGTGACAGCAGTTTTACGGCTCTTATGAGAGTTGTTTTTAACGACCTCGCGTAATAATAATAGAGAGATATGTGTAACTCGTGCTTCCTCTGCTATCTGGCAAAACTTACAGCGATACGTATTTACACTATATTCATATATCCCTATTTGTAATTCTATTTAGCATTACTTTAACGTCACTGTTGCATCTTCATTCTTATCTGTAGAAAAACGTAAAATATTTAAAAAATTTACAATTCGAATCAAAAGAATTACGCATTATAACATATTAATATATCATTTATTTCTCAGTGATTTGTGTACTATTGTCAAAGGTAAAATGTAAGCGTTATAAGCAAACTTTTTTTCCTCGTGATTTTCATTGCATTGAATTTCGTTTAACGAAAGCGCAATGTCACGTTTCCGATTTCTTCAAGGACGAGAGCTTCCTCGGTAATCTCTAACACTACGTTCGAACTTTTCCTGATGTTTTAGTTTTGTTCTGTTTCATAACGAATTTCCAGTCACGTTGTACTGAATAATGCAAACTATATGACGTATGGCTCTCAATAAGTTGCGATAAACTTTTAAACATTTAAACTCTCGAGGCTTGCATTGTAACGGATAAAAGACGATGAAACGGGCAAGACAATGGAAATTGTGTTAAACCATCTTTTTGCAGATATACAACCAACAATTGCGTTGCACAATTCTAACGTAACTCTAACGTTAATTTCTACTTGTTCATTTCGATCAAATATCTTGCACGCAGTGCGAGACACCTACAAAAATATATGTACAACAAAAATGTTCCCTGCTTTAGTATCTCATAAATAGGATTTTTTAAATCTACACAGAAAAAAATGACTATCAAATCAACAATTCATTGTTTCATATATAAGCAAGAATATAAAATCTTCTTGGAAGAATTTGATAATCTTAATCAGACATAATTTGCTTACATGAAGAAACAAAATTTCTTTATGTTAGCAAATTATATCTCTTTGAGATTATAAATACTTCCAAGAAGATTTTATATTCTTGCTTATATATGAAACAATGAATTGTTGATTTGATACAAACTTTTTTTCTGTGTAAAATCAAATTTATCCCAAAATAACCTTCAATAAAACAAAATATACTTCCGAGCGTTCCGACTGATACCAACGGACGCCTATTGCAAACGTGTTTGATATGATTAGAGATGTTAGTACGTCGTGAATGCGTCACAGACGCTATACCTGTGCTATACCAGTTTAGATAAAAAATAGTTCGTAGTCTTTGCTGGCCCAATCCTTGCTGGTCTTTAAGGAAAGTAGTGGGGCATGGGTGCATGCGTTGCTCTAGTTAATGTCAAGCTTGACCAACGGAAATTTGTCGGGCGGGATATTTTAACGGTCACGAACCCACCGTGGAAGCTTCGAGCAACTTGCATAAATCAGGCGTCATCGCTTGTCATCTGCTACTCGAAATAAAATCTTTTATCATTGAATTAAATTATTAATTCTCAGTTAAATCATTGCTATATCAGCTGCAATATATTCACTTTTTTCAAGATATGTATGGACATTTTTCTGGCTTGCCTCTATAAAGATTGAAGCAATATGCTAATATAAATATGCTATTTTCCATCTGTTAATTCAAAACTATGATCGTTATTTCGCAGATCTTATTCATCAGCAAAATTTTGAAGTCAGTAATAATGTTTAAAAAAAAATCCTTTTTTTTTCTATCAGACGTTGGTTAGCGATCTGGCTCTCGGTCCGAGCGATATAACGCCGCGGTTAGTCGACTGCGATGGGGGAACGATCGTCCGTTGCTCCAGTTTACGAAAGCGTACCGGACAGCAAGGAATATCAATATCGAGCGGCAGCGTCGTCCAGGTGTAAGGACACCTTAAACGCATCCCTCAACGGCCGACACGGCCGACCACGTCCGAGGATCTATTAGAGCATAGTTTTTCCCATACCGCTATCGCGCGTACCCCGCCACCGGCCATTCGTTAGACACATCGAGCTGGACACGAAGAAGGTCACTTATGCCTAACGGATTTTTTCGACCTGATTTAAATAGGCTCTCTTTTCCCTTTCTCTCCCTCTCCTTCGCCGCGCGGACATTGTCCAGGTAAATTTTCATTGCCGGTCACCTTGTGAACGAGGAAGATCGCCAGCTTCAGGTAGCCAGCGTCCATGGGAAATTGACCATTTGGTTGGGTCACTCGGAAGGCGATCTCGGAATTAAAACATTGCAACCCCTTTTTAGGATCTCGAAGATCTCTCTCCCATGAGAGTGGACTTTGTTTACCTGTACTAAATCTCCCGTTTCATACGATGACAGCATCAGATTCAATCCCGAAGGTTGATGAAGGCGTGTGAAATTGCGAGAGTGGACCATAGCCACTTACTCTCCGAAAAAATTGTACTCATAAAAAATTATTTTTTGTATGTTAAATTTTGTTTAAACTTAGACGATTAATCTTAAATCAATGTGCGTTATTATATCTCTAAATCAAAATTTAATTGTAAGTATAAGTGTAATAAATGCAAAAGAACTTTTATAAGTTCAAATAATATTATTGCTAACGCACGCGCGCAAAATATAAATGAAAAATTTTTCTTAGAATTCATGTTAATGTATGTTAATGTTTCTACAAATACTGCCAGATGTTTGCGGGATGCGAAACGATTTTCCGAGAAATAATTACTTTCAAGATATCTATCTTTTAGAACATTGGCGAAACTAGGTTATTTCTCGGGGAGAGGAGAGAATGGAGTTATCAATTCTGTTATCACATAAACGGAAATTTTTTACGTTAATGAATTGCTTTTTCAATATTGTAGTTTAAAATATCTCTTCGTTGCTGATTTTAAATGAAAAAAAATATTAGATTTTGTAAAAATCATAATTTTTCTTTCCCAAAGAAAGTCTAGACAAAATTTAAATTATTAAAGACGAAATGTATAATTCTTTAATATTACTATTGTTATTATTATTATTATTATTATTACATATAAAATATTTATGATTATTTCTTCTAGGAAAAAAAGTTTTAAAAAAAATTTCAGAAAAGAATATAGAAAGGCATTGCTAAATATTATAATATTAAAAATTTGATTTTTAACTAAAGCTAAATAAAAAGAAAAGAATGAATAAGACAGAGAAAATGATTCAATAAAAATTACAAAAATTAAAAAATTATGCGACAATTTCTTGCAAAGTAATTTATAACATATTTTCAGGATTTACAGAAAATATCTTTGTGAATCGATGTAAAAGTCATGTTCAAATAATCTTCTGGCATTATGTTGCGCAAAAAATGTTTAAAATTTAACCTCCTTTTCTCCCGCTTCCGCTCCAGGTACATGTTAAGGATAGCAGATGTAATCTTGGAATTTATCTTGAGCGTAACTATATAAAAGAATATTTTCCAGAAGTATCTCGAGACGTTTCTAGATTGTGAAACGGTGGGATAATGCTATTGTTTGTGAATCCGTAATTCAATAATGATAACGGGCACAATAGATTTGGGAATTAGAAGGTATCTGAAGAATTTTCAAGATCCCAGATCTTGTTTCTTTAATATGAGAAAGAATCGGTATTAATTGTACCTCTTACACGGTGCGTATACGATGGTACATTAATTAAATTAATTTTTTTAACTGTAATTTAATAACAGTTGTGGACAAACTTTCCAAAATAATAATGCTTTCTTATATTTTATTTATCTATCTTTTTTAATTAAAACATATGCGTTATCAAATGCATTCGTATTAATTATATTTATATTTTAAGACAGCTATCAATTTTTTAATTGTTTAATTATTTGTTTTAGGATGATTTTTTCATAATAAAAATTTTCTCATCAAATAAAGGTTGCACTAAAAAATTACGGAGTCATCGTAGACGTAAAATGCTCGCAGCTGTGTAATGTTTACGCGTCTTATTGTTAGTCACTGAAACAAAGTAAAACCGAGCGTCACCGCTGGTCTGTTTAAGCTTCCAGAACTACTGATACGTTCCGATTAACATAAATTTGCAGACCGAACGTCCGGTGTGCTGCCCTGTGACGCGACAGACTATCTGCGTGGTAACAGACTGTTTTGCATACTCTTGATCCTTAAATACTGTCTATTCGTATAGATTCGTGATCTTTCCTTTATACACACATAAATGTATGTAATAAAAAAAATGTTTTCAGTATAAAAATAAACAAAGATACAGAGATCGTAGAACTCTTAATTTTGATCGACTAGAATCTTGAATCTTAGAATGTTAAATGTTAGTTCAAATATATTTTTCTGATAATGCATTACATGTAGCATTAAAAATTAATATTTATGTTTCCTGTGAAAATAAATATGCACTACTTATGTCGTATGACACGTTTTTTTTGTGTTCTGATAATTACGATTGTTATAAAGACTATATATGCATACACAGAAAAAAAATTAGTATCAAATCAACAATTCATTATTTCATATATAAGCAAGAATATAAATTCTTTTTGGAAAATTTTATAATCTTAAATAGACATAATTTGCTAACATAAAGAAATTTTGTTTCTTCATGTAATCAAATTACGTGTGTTTAAGATTATCAAATTCTTCCTAGAATGAAACAATGAATTGTTGATTTGATACTCATTTCTTTCTGTGTACAAATAGATAAAATAAAAAATAATACATTGACATTAAATGCGAGACTTTTTCTTTGACGATTTAATATGGAGACACTGACTTCCGCGCGATCATAATCAGAGTAATGCAGAGAGCATCCTGATGACCCCAGAGATCAATGAATGATCGGGTTCGCTGATCAATATTCATACGGATTCATGAGGCAGGGGCAGAGGAAGAGTGTCCCGTCCTGGTTAGCCTCAACCATCGGGCGGCTATTTGCGTGAATGTAACGATGATGTTGCGACGTGTGCACCGAACGGAGTCAGAGGTCATCGCAAACAATTCTACGTGTGGGAAAGGCCGAGCCGAACTCACAACGAGAAACGGCAGCGTCATATTGTAGCACGAAAGGAAAAAAGGAAGGAATATACAAATATAATGAGGGATCGAGAGGTGGTGAATGCTCGCATCTCTTTGGCGCAAAGAAGCGTGGAGGAACGGAAGCCGACATTTCGCGTGCCCGCCGAGACGCCGAACGACCGTCGTCGTTCCACTTTGGTCAGTTGTGGATCCACCTCGTAATGCCGCTTCGTTTGAACGTAATCGCGAGCAGCCCGACGCGGACGTCAGGAAGCAATGCGTAACGGTGGTTGACGATAGGCTAACTTTATTTGCGTCGCGTTGAGATCAGAATACTCGAACGTTTTAAGAAATTGCGCCAATGATGAATGTAATGGCAAAAACAGGTAAATTGGAACATTAAAGGACTTGTAGCGCAAAATACGTTATGTAAATTAATTAGAACCAGTTATAGTTGACTCCTTTTTTTCTCTTTTCCGTACTATTCCATTACGCTATCAAGTATAAAATTGTGCTCTAACCGTACTCGATTTAGTGTAACACAATTTATCTTAATTAGTTAAATCGATTACAATGAATTACGTGCTTATGCTTTTACTTTTTGCAGATCTAAGAGGGCGATAACTCTACTGCAGAGTCATACAATTAGGTTCAATTATGCACAAACAAACGAAATATTATATTCATAACTCGAATATTCTGTGATTCCAATGTTTAAGACGACTGCATTGAAATGTGTAAACGTTATCACCGATATTTATTATCAGTACAAGGAGACAAGAGGCAATTTTACAGTCTAACGGTGTGATGCGTGAGAAGTTATCTTCCGACAGTTTCTTGCACGAGCTCACGTTTCGGATATAATGTCAGCAGTCGCGATTTCAGATAAATATTGTCACGCGAGATTTTCGTGTTGCCATTCCGATCATAGATTTCCGCATGTGCCACTTTAAGAGCAGCGTCTGTAAAAAATGTTTATGCTGTTACGAGTTCAGACGATCGTTCCAGCCTTAAAAAGCTAATTTATTAACAATTACCGAGAAATATTATAAAAATATTTTAGAAATATTATAGAGAAATATCATAGAAAATTAAATAATAAAGTTCGATACAATAACCCGTATTTTGTTACATAATATAATCTGGCACTCGATTGAAGTCGTCTTTTAATTTAACTTATACATGACAATAATTGTAATATGTACGATATAGAAATTTTTAACATAAGATAATCTCTCGTAACCCGTGGAATTTCATTAAAAGCAGAGAAAACTTTCCTCACGCAAGTTAGTCACTCAGAGTACACGTGTTTCAACAATGCTACGTGAACCAATTACAGCGATTGCGATCAGGCTTTATTTATCGAGGAGAAGTCAACTCCAAATTCGCGGTAGGATACACAGATGAAAGAGAAGGTGTCTATCCAGATATCTTACACGTCCAATGAATTTTTCTTTTTTTCATTTTATTAATGTCAGGGGCTCTGACGTATCAGACATAAAGCTGTCTTTCGTATCAGTCAAACGCTCGTTTAAAAGACTAAAGTGTCCATTAAAGACTATACACACTGTAAAGACGCGTGGACTAGACAGGTAGTAAAAATCGGTTGTTGTCAGTATAGAAGAGGACCGGCAAAATCTCGCCTGATAGAGACGTCTCTTCTACTTTCAACGGGATAATCGTTAAGGCAGGTGTCCCCGACAAGCGTGAGAGACTCGAGCGCCTCCCGGCCGCTCTGTTCTCCCAACCCATTACTGTAACGAACGCCAAAGGGTCGCCATGGCGACTCGTGGAGAAACACACACGTGGGGTGTAGCAGCTCGCTCTCCTTTTTTTTCCTCCGCCCCTCACCTTCGCCACTCGCCACTCTTTCCACCTCGAACGGCCCTCCGGCTCTCCCTCTTCCTCCCCTCACGTATCTCTCACTCCCTTCTCGCTCTCTTCCTCTCTCGCCCTCTCTCTCTCTCTCTCTCTCTCTCATCCCCCTGATCTCAAACGCCCCTTTCTCGCCGGTTTCCCTCTCGCGCCCTTCGACCTCCTTCCGCCAGTCGAGTTGAAAGCGGCATGGGTTTTACGCGCTGCTCTACGGAATATCTCAAACGGCGCTTTTGTACGGACGCGTCCGTAGGTTTGTGAATTAGAGACCCCGAATGAGCCAGCGGCGTTACCATGGCGGCCGGGTCGGTTGCCATCGCGATACCGGCCACAACATAAAATCACTTTGACGATTTGTTTGGGGCCATTGATGCGCCACACATGCGAGAATCAATTTTATCCCCGGGCAAAACCGCCCGATTGTTGTTGTTCGGGCGCCCTCCGCCTCCTCTTTCTTTCGAGCCGGCCACCCCTTTCCGCCAGACGACGATGAATCGTCGTCCCCGGGACACTGCTCGGACACCTAATATCCTCGGAAAGCCCTCGCGCCCTCGCGCCCTCGCGCCCTCCCGTCATCCCTTTCCCCGAATGTGTCCTCGATCGCTGGCTAGAAATGGCTTCGCCGCGTCGAGTCGCGGCGCTGCGCCGCGATATTCTAATTTCTTTTAGCGACCAACGCCGAGTCGCTCGTGATGGATCGAACACGGGAAAAGAACGTAATGATGTTCTTCCGCGAGTCCGATATATTCAAAGCATACATTATCCGTCTCATATGACCAAGTAGAGTCTTGATGCAATTAGATCAGAGCACTTCGATCGATTAATGACAAGTAATTCTTAATGTCCATTAGATGTCTTGCCTTTATTAATTTGTTAAGTACCATAGTGATATTCTCATGAAAGTATTGATAAAAAAAAAAGTATTAATATTTTTACGCGAGATATAGAATAAGGTTGTGACTTATAGGTTCCTATTATCCTATCATAGATTATTGATTTCTTCCTCTATATCACAATACACATACATACGTCCCTCTACATATACATACATATTGCGTGTCACTATTACGTTGAGAGTCCTTGACCAACTGTGCTTCCTTTTCACGATAGATATTATGTCATTAACTACGAAAAAGTCCCTTTAGAACTACATAGCGTTTAAATCATGTCTCTAAAATCGGAAAGTATTCAAATAAACTAGTGTACGCCACATTCATGACAAAAAAATTACATTTTTCTATATAAAAAAAATGTTTGTATCGCTTAAAAATAAATTACGTGTTTGGTAACTTAGAACAAAAAAAAAGATTGTAATTTACCAATGAAAATTGTGTGCTCGTATATGCGTAACGTATCCTTCTGACAGTAAAACATCGGTCGCTCGCGGCTCCAAGACAACGCCACAGCATTTGCAAATTTGAACTTGAGCGATTTTTATCCGCGCGATAAGTCTCCTTATCTACCGCGCCGTACCTGTGTATTACGTACTTGGCCTTACGTATGTTTGCGTTAAGTGGAATGATCTCAAGTTCAAGCTCACACGCCACGAATATAGTCGACTTTGTTCGCATAGCTCATCCAAAGTGTTTTGCCACTTCATCACGCTATAACGCAATTAAAACCGATAATCGCATTCTTATCCATATGATCGCGCATTCAGAATTGAGCCAGATTATTAATCAATTTGTTAAACTGCGAAACTTCTTAAATAGCTAGCTGACGTACGTGCGCACGTTATACCACGCGTATGTACGTCACGACACGTGTATTGCTAATTCGATACTTTGGAGAATATCAATCAGTCCTAACAAAACTATCCTGCTTATATTTTACATCAATTTGTAAACATTGAGAACACTACACTGTTAAAAATCGGCAGCGGAATTTAATGTGATGTAACAGAAGTAAATTTCAAGCAGATAAATTAAAAACATTTAATGTACATTTAATGTAAATTTAATGTTGTCGAATCTTGTAAATGTTGGTAAATTCATCTAAAAAATTACTGAGCACTAAGATTTGCTTTTGACCGGTATAGCCGTTCTTGTTATTTAAATGTGTTGATACACTGTTAAAAATGTTATGAAATTCAATGAATTTTTAAGTTAAAAATTAAATTTAAAGTACATTAAATTTAATGTACCTTTAACTTAAAAATATGTGCATGAAATTTAGTAAACTTTCGACAACATTAAATGTTTTTTAATGTTTTTGCATGAAATTTGCTTCCGTTACGTTACATTAAATTCTACTGCCGATTTTTAACAGTATACAAAACTGAAAATACTGAATTAAATATATTGAATAATACAAAAGAACGTTATTTATCTTTTTACTTTGTAAAATGTTGAAAATTCGCGTTACATATTAGATAAAAACTGCAGATAGTTACTAATTGTGCCATGAGGAATTTAATTACATAAAGAATTTAGTTACAGCGAAAATTAAGAGTTAATAAATACAGTTATAAAAAGTTTCATCGCAGGCAATTTATTCGCGCTTCTTTTTTCCTGCTTCTCGTTCGGGACCGGTACTTTCGATTGTATCGCGCTGAAATTGCGATTCGCCCAAGAGGAGACATTTTACTTGACTTTCCAAGTCGCGTATATATGGAGTATTGGTACCTACAGATAGACCGGCAAGCGCACACGTCAACGGGAAAAGGCAAAAGACGGTTACGTGATCCGCGATTGTTATGTAAATATCGCTGCTCGCTTGCGCGCAGGGACGCGCTTTTATATTTTCTCTGTTTTTTTTTCTTCTACTAAACTAGATACTTTTAAAACTAGAGAAAGAGAGAGAGAGAGAGATAAGATGTTTATCGTAGAAACGCACCATCAAAATTGCAAAATAAAGGTATATCGAGACATCTTAAATTGTTTACAATAAAACTTACATGCGTACACTGAGAGAAATTGTTTGGTAGAATAGTGATGAAATAAATTTTATAGTTACTGGTACCAAAAACTTAGTTTACATTTAACAAAAGCTTTTGTAATTTGTTGTATGAAAATAATTATTTGGCTAAGGCTACAAATTGTTTGGTCAAAACAACTATATATTTATAGTAACTATCACTATAAAATTCATTTGATCAATATTCAACCAAACTTTGATTGATTTTACCAAACATTTCTCTCAGTGTAACAGCTCCCGTGACAACAGACGCAAGTACAATTACGAAAATAGAAGGATAGGAGCAATACTAAGGACATAAATAGTGGCAGTAACGAGACAATAAGCCGCGGGTATACTTGTTGGCATTTCGCACAGTACTCGCGCTATAACACGTCGCAGATTCGAGCTCCCTTTCTCCACGGCGCGGCATTCAATTAGCATAATTACCGTAAGCGTCTCTACGCATCTGGGAACGTACAGTTTATAACCCAATTATCATTACGACACGCGTGATTATCGAGCGTGGAGCGCTACTATCCGCGTAAGTCAAACACACGCCGCGCCGCGCCGTCTCCATTCAAAGCGAATCGGATTCGCTAACGCAACGGCGCCCGGCCTTATTTACCCGATCAAGGCGCATACCCGGCGACGACGCAATTGCGAATTATCCGTACGCGAAATTCGAGTCCGCGATTGCGACAGTGCCGCGCGCGCGCGCGCGATCGTCCGCGAGATTTTCGCAACGCG